>CATQJA010001600.1:0-49360 GCA_958295435.1 Mesorhabditis spiculigera
GCAAGTTGTCTCTACATAGAACCATTTATGCGATACCTTTGACGCCAATCGATAGCTCTCGAGGTAGATATCGATAGATAGTGTGCGATCGTCAAAGTGTCACACTGGATGGCCGAGATCCGGCCCCTTGAGTTTAGCCCATTTCTTAGATCTTTTCCCGATTTCCCACATACATTTTTGTCAAAATCGCGCCACTAGGTCCAAAATAAAGCGGTGGATTTTCGGCTCCTGTCCGTCAAATGTTTTGAAATGTATAGGAAATCGAGTGAAAAATTCTGTGATGGAGCCAAATTTCAAGAGCGGCATTCTCGGCCATCCAGTCGTCACAACGATGATCTCAACATCGGTCGATATCTACTCCTCAAGAAATATCGATTGGCGTTAATGTTATTGCATGCAAATGGCGCTATGCTGAGATACCTTGCAAAACACTTTCTGCCTAATTTTTGTAAAATCTTCTTGGGCCCTGTGTCCGGCCGGTCTAGATTTTGAGGGCCCAGGACCCTCTTCCCGGAACCATTCAGACCGAGAGCTACAAAATGACATATCGCATGTGCAGAATAGAGCTATCTACGAATTTAGCCAGCCCTCCAAAATCTCGGCGACAGAACTTTCGTTCCAACCTGATAGAAAATGCGAAAAGCAACGCTATGTCACGACTAGGTATCGACAACTACGATCGGCACCAAAATACGAAAAATAAAAAGGTTTATGCATAACTTCCAGTGGACCTTTGCGTATTTTACAGAATTTGCTAGTTGTCGAGACCTAGTCGATAGAAAGGGTCGCTTCTATACGTTTCTTGTCCCTTTAATGGCCTCAAATCTCTACCTACCTTCCTCCGAAACGTCTTCACCGGAACCTTAGTAGTGGGCGTGGTTGGAACCTCCGTAGTACCAGGCAGCTTTTCCTTCTTAGCGCTCTTTGTCGAGCTCTCCACCTCCACCGTACTTCTCGTCTTCACCTCCGTACTTTCATCCTCTTGTAGGTCGGCTTGATGGGAGGCTTTTCGCTCCTTTTTTGTATGTTTCCAAGTCTTGGTCTTATGCGAATCCTTTGTCAGTTTAGAAAAGCTTTGCGTAGTCGTCGGTTTCACTGTAGTTTTCTGGCTGGTAGTGGTGGATGCGGTGGATGAAATTTCGGCTTGTGAGTTGGAATCCAAGACAGCGGCTAACTCCGAGTTGGAGAAGATTTCAGCACAGTCATCGGTCAGGTACTTCTTCTTTAGTTTTTCTAAATAATTGGTCTAAGAGCCAAGACAAAAATCCATACCTTTAGCAGCACATTTATACTCTAGGTAACTCTGAAGTTGACCACCGCTCGAGATGGTGTTGAAATTTTCGGGGTTGGAGAACCTGAAAAGCGACGCATTATAGCGAGGGAGAGAGCGAGAGACGGAGATAGAGACAGAGACAGAGAGAGAGAGAGAGAGAGAGAGCAAGCGAAAGCTGAAAAACTCACCGGTTCTGCTTATTAATCAAACACGTCTTGCTCTCGAAGTAGTACTGCGCGCTCTGACAGCTCTCACCGTATCTAAATCCGGGTATAAAAAGTTTGTTAGAATAAGGCACCTCTTTTCAGCATTTGCGCAGAAGCACTTGCATTGCAATGGGGAAACGGAAGCTTCTACGGCTAGGGAGATGCCCTCCAAAACGTGAGATGGGAGCTCCTCGAAGCAGTCATCGGATTGGCCTGAAATTTTTTGAAGCTATCATTTTGAAAGGGACGTGGCTGGATACAAGATCCGTTTAGATGGATGCTTACTCGGATAGGTCTCCTTGGTGGTTGTCGTAGCGAGCGTGGTCGTGGTAACCTTGGCCAAGCAGCCGTACTGTTTCTCCGGGTTGACCAGCTGTGCGAGGGCTTCGCCTAGAAAAGATATTACGTCATCTCTCTCTCTCTCTCTCTCTCTCTCTCTCTCTCTCTCTTCGGATCATTACCTCGACTACAGGTCAGCCCGATATACGTCACATTCTCATCACTTCGGAACGCCTCTGGTCTCGTCTCTCTGTTCTCCAGGTTCAAGACACAGTCGCGCTCGTTATGATAGTAGGTGGCAGATAGGCACTCGAAGGCGAAGCGTCCTGATGCCCTGAAAGGCAGGCTTACGATAGAGTCCTGGTTTCGGAAAATGGAAGAATTTAGAACCTACTTGCTATTGGCGCACAGACATTGGCATTCT
This sequence comes from Mesorhabditis spiculigera, assembly GCA_958295435.1. Classification (NCBI taxonomy): domain Eukaryota; kingdom Metazoa; phylum Nematoda; class Chromadorea; order Rhabditida; family Rhabditidae; genus Mesorhabditis; species Mesorhabditis spiculigera. The sequence goes on from CATQJA010001600.1 coordinate 2,183, forward strand.
TCGAGCGATATTCCTTGCTCGAGCCCTCCAGCTGATGAACTCAACAGCTTCCCGTCGATCACCTCGAAGCAGTTGGGGGGTTGTGGAGGTTTTGGAGTTCTGAAAATGAGATGTTCAAGAGAAGATCATCTACTTTTCCGTTTTTCGCTACGAAACCCTGATTCCAAAGACATTGCTTGAACATGTCTAACATATACATGGGTCGACGCTTGCATGCGCCGCATAAGCGTGGCTGGCCGCGCTCTTCCGGAGCGTGGAGGAACACGCTTATGCGGCGCGCGCGCTTTTCACGCGCGCAATTTAACTCGAGATGCAAATCAAAAATTTAAAGGACATATATTTATGATTTCGATTTGCAAAAATGAATTACCGATACATAACTATCAGGGTCATCTTTAAATTTTGATAAATAAGCAAGATAGATCGTCATTCAACTTCTTGTTAATTAAATTCTCGAAAACGGATCGCTTTTTGCTTTCATGTCCCTTGGAAAACTTTGATTTTGCATTTTCAGAAGCTTTGCATAAGCATTTCCGGAGCGTGGTGGGCCACGCCCATTTCGGCGTGGTTTATTAAGAGGCACGCGCGCCAGCGTGGCTCTCCACGCTCCGGAAGAGCGTGGCCGGCCACGCTTATGCGGCGCATGCAAGCGTCGACCCATGTATAGTCTACCATGTTGATGGCTTCCATATCATCTGCAAGCTCTACTTACCAATCCCTCCAGCAAGTCCTTATCTCCATCAGGTTTTGGCGAAGTCGACGGGTTTGTGACAGCTTCAGAAACAACGGTCACTTTCGTCACTTCCGCTTCAGAGGTTGCAGTAGCTGTAGTAGCCGCACTCGCTGTTGTCGTAAAAGCTGACGTCGAACTGCTAGCCATCGTCTTTTCTTCAGTAGTTGTGGTCGGAGCTGCAGAAGTCGTAGCGGTAGTCGTCGAAGTCTTCGTAATTACTTCTTCTCGTCTGGCGGCAGCAATTTTCTAGAAAACCATTAAATTAAAGATGATTTTTACAAAATGGGGTTATTAATGAAAACATGTGTTCAAAGTAAAATTTCTAGTTTCGTCATTAGCTTATAAAATATCCGATAAAATAATAATTGTGTTAAATATGTATATGAAATTATTCCTCCTCACCACAGCAACCCTAAATCATATATGTTATTATTGTTGTAACTTGGCATTAAATGGTTATTTCTGATAACCTTTCACACCCAGTGTATATCAGTGTTGTTTAGTACACACTGCTACCTTCTGAATTTTCCTATTCTTTCGCTGGTTCTTTTGCCTATTCAGCTTTCTTTGAGCTTTCTGCCGATTCTGTCTTCTTCTGGCTTCTTGTCTCCTTCTTCTAGCCCTTTCGGCCTTTTTTCGTTGTATATTCCGATTCCGTATTTTCCGCTTTTCCGCGGGGGTGTACCGAGGAGCGGCGTGGACTCGGTGATGAGGTCGGTCGTTCAGTTCTTCACTTTCAACCCAGTTTTCGGGTTCTTCAGTTACAGTATTTTCCTCAGCAGTTGATTCCGGGGTAGTTTCTTGTATACTAATTGTCGAAGTGGCTACCGTGGTCGTGGCAGCATCCGGGAGTACGGTAGTTGAGGTGGAAGGGCCGAAGAGGGCGAGGATGTTTTGAGGCGTGGCTTCCTTGCACACTTTTGAGGCGACGGAGAGGAGGACTAAATTAATTATAGTTTTATCTAAGTTATATTGAAATTCGATACCTTTCGGGTCGCAAGTAATATGCTGATACGTCATCTTCTTATCGCCAATCAGGTCGTATTTGCCGAAATGGGTGCCTGAAACGATAAAGCGTAGTAGCATAACTTAGGCTTAGCTTCGGTTTGGCTTAGGCTCCAGCAGGCTTAGCTTTGGCTCAGCTTAGGTTTAGCTTAGGAACTAGCTTAGGCTTAGCTTCGGCTTGGCAATATCGATATAAAAACCAGGAATTCCGATATACCCTTGTTTAACCAGCAAGTCTTTGTCGAAGCGAAGTACTGCAGCGATAAACAGCGATGCAGAGCCGTATCATTTTTCCAGGTGGCCGCGCAAAGGCATCTAAATTTCCACAGTTCTTTTCATTTTAGAACCGTAACAAACTGTGAAGCCGCAAGAATGCCACTTACCGACACTCATTAATCGAGGCTGGAGAGATCTTCTGGAAATCCGCGTCCAGCAAATAGCTTTCCGGGCTTGTTGTGAAGCACACTCTGCCTTTTGCTAAAAATAAGGTATATTATCGGGCTTCCAGCGGGGGGGAGCCGCTTCGCGACTCTCCCCCGCTGGACCCCGTCTAGGCCCTTTAAGATCGAGCACCCTTCCACAGACAGTTATCTGAGAAGAAAACCCATCTCCCATGCAAAGCTCTTTGTATTGGCATGCGGCGCAAGATTGAACTGTTAATTCTCGTTACATTAGGCCTGCGGCGCATGTTTGATCGGCTGAGTCGCTACCTCATCCTGCGGCCGCAAGCTTGAGGGATTAGCCTCCTACGGCCTGGCGACAGCTCTAGGCGGCTGGCTTCGTTCTGAACGCCTGCGGCGTTAGCCGGAGCGGCTGGCTTCGTTCCGGTAGCCTGCGCGCTAAGCGTTGACGGCTGGCTTCGTTCCGAGCCTGCGGCGCTATTTCGAGCGGCTGGCTTCGTTCAAAGCCTGCGGCGCTAGCTCCAGCGGCTGGCTTCGTTATAAAGCCTGCGGCGCTAAGCTCGAGCAGTTAGCTTGATTCCTTGGCCTGCAGCGCATGCTTGAGCAGGTGGCTTCATTCTATAGGCTGCGGCTTGAGTGGACTAACTTCATAATAACGTCCCTACACGGAAATCCTCCGAAACGCGCTTTCGAGGAAAAATAAGCAACTAAAATGTCCGAGGATCCAGACCTCCGATCTTTAGATTAGCGCGGCGAAACAGCTAACCACTACACCATGCAATGCTTGGTAGCACGCGCCAAACACCCGTTTTATGCCTCAATGCTTCCCTGCCCGGGGCAGGGAAGGAAGGGCATCGAGAGGCAGATCCAAAGGGACGACCAAACTCTTGAGTGCAACTGGCAAGAATAGGAAATTTGTATTTTTCACATTATACCATTGGCCCTCCCGGACCCCAAAAATCAATAAAACCGGCTTTAACTTTGTTAACTTGTATTTAATCGGGATTCTGAAAGCGCCATCGGAAAGAGGAGGGTCGATTCCCCCGGGTGACGGAGAATTAAGGCATTTATGCACGGGAAGGCCTTAAATCGGGCCCCCTCGAAAGTGACGGCTGACCGGACACACACACAGACAAAGATACGCGACCAAATTATATAAGGTAGGATGTTTATTTAATCAATATTTAGGTTTACCAGAACCATAAGCTATTTCGAAACGCGCATGTGAGTCTTGAAAAGCAGCAATTTTGTACTCACCTGGATGTTGAGGAGGAGCATCATTTTGTAGATTGGCGGTTTGAGAGTCGACCGGGCTGTGTGATACCTTAAAATACATTTTGTGGGGTCTGAAGCTGCTTTACTTACCGGCTTCCCGTCATTCGGCTCTCCGGTGATGATCTTGATTTGCATCTTTGGAGCATCGTAGGTTCCTCCAACCGTTACAAGCTTTGGGTGACGCGCAAGATCTGTACAATCAAAAATGTGCCTCATTTCTGACATTAAAATGAGGTGTCTGGGGCTTAAAGTGGCTTTAAAGTGACTGGGAAGCCCCAGAATCGATCCGATGCGTTAATTTGTTCTTGGCAGCAACATAAAATTGCGTCACAGTACCAACTCCACTACGACACGGATCGACGCAAGGCTCCAAATGCGTTTGCAAGCGTATATGGGTATATGGTGTCTGATACGTAGCTGTTTTACCCAGGTCGATCGTCTTGCTTCTCAGTCCCTGTAAAATCGATCAAACACCCACATCTATACTCGTGACAATCCTTGAAGCAAGCCATCTGCACCAAATGGCCCTGTGGCTTGAAATCGTCGAGGTATCGCTGCGTACTCACTCTGAAATTTGGATTCTTCTGGCTTTCCAGTTAGCACCTACCGACAATCCACCTGTTGAGCATAGGAAATAGCACAACTCCTTGCAAAAGAGTTGTACACGGCTGTTCGACAGAACTTCCGATTGGCGCAAAACTGGGCGCAATCAAATGGGGAGCGGATTTCGAGTCTAAAACTAGAGAATATGATCGCATTTGTCTTGGAGAATCAGGAATATGTTTAATCGCTTACGCGGTGAAATAAAATGAGACATCAGCCGCCCGTTCGACCGAAATATCTTCTGCATAGTAGTCGGAGACGCATTCCGCTGAAAATAACCTCGTGAAATGCTATCCAAAACCAAGGTATTAACGTTTTCAATTATTTTTGCGCATTTTCAGACTTATCGGTCCCTTTAAAACGCAAAACCCACCTGAAACCGTTGTTCTCAATAGCAAAAATATAAATGTGGCCCCGTAGGCGGCCCACCAAGGGGATGGCGGGTCCCGCATGGACACGGGTAATGGTCGTTCGACGATGGGGAGAGGGGGTGGGCCTGAAAAATGGTGGATGAAAATTTGTAGGAAAATAACCTAAAAAAGCAGAAATAACGGAGAAAAGTTCAATATAATATGTCAATAAAACAACAGGTTCCGTGAATTCCTGACCCTACGCAACGAAGCGCATTTTTTACCGCATCTGGTCGAGACGAATCGCTTTGAAAATTACTGGCACGGCAATGTGGACTTCAAAAACGTTTTTAGAAGCCGTATCAAAGACAGATATGCTAAAGTAACAACGAAATAGGGCTTTTTACACACAAGATAAGTTTGAAAATCGCAAAATACACTTTTTAAATAAAATTAATAAATTGCCAGGTTTGAAAATAGCGTAAAACTCATAGAACTTTTAAGGAGAAGCCAAATCAACGACGAATCCTTGTGAATCATACCTAATAGGCAAAGTTACGAAACTCTGGAGCAAACCCGATCGAATCTCTAAAAAGTGAAACCAGTGGATTTGAGAGACCACAGAAATCCCGACTCGAGAAAGTCGGCTTTATTCAAGGAAGCTATCGACAAAAAAAACAGGTGAAAACGACATCACGAGAACTCTTTCCGGCCCGAAATGCAAGTGGCTAACAGTTTCCCTTCCCTCTCTCTATCGATATAAAAAAGACTAACCGGTCACTTTCCTTATCGACCCCTCTAGAAAAGCCTTGTCCGTAAGCGTGGCTATTCGAGGGGACACCCTCCATCTAGCCAGCGAAATGCACCCATTCAAATCTGGGGATGTGAAAAGCCTCAATGACCCCTCGCATCCCCGGCTCCATCGGGGTTTTTGGGTAGGATGGACTTGGATGGGAGGACAAGACGACAAGCACAAGCCTGGGAACTGTTCTTCGGATGATAAAAGCCGTGGGAAGCTGCTGCTGATGCTGGAGAGGAAGAGAAGATGGATTTTGGAAATTTTGTGCTTTGTTGAAGGAAGTCAATAAAGGTATGGAAAGAGCCTCGGCAGACGTCTAAAAAGTGCAATTTGATCTTTTCAACGTTAAGAGATACCGTGGACTGGTTATCTTAAATATACCCAGAAGATGAAACCGACCGTAAGAAATTTCAAACCAAGGTTAGAACGAGATCAGAAAGGTATATAAACGCTCGCATTATGTAGCACTCGGGAAACATTTACATAGCCCAAACGACGCGTTTATCGTACTTCAAGGCTACAAGTACTTTGTGCTACAAACAACGGCACCTTAAGTCACCTTAATTCGAAACGACACTCTATCAGCAAATCTTGCAAGTTTAGCGAACCTTCTATCCCTTGACTAAACATCAGGCCAGTCGAAGGTGCATGCATTTGACCATCGAGGCAGCCAAATCCGGATCTTTGCAACACTCGGCTTTGTTAAGGCGGAGTCCTTGGATGGTTGGCTGCTCGAGGGCAGAGCGCCGATTTTGCACCACCGCTAATTCAATTTGCCGGCAGAAAGCCTCGGTACAAAAGTGCCTGGCTCCAAATTGGGACTCTGTCCTTTAAGATTTGGTTAAAATGTTTAGCGCTAGGGGTTCCTAGCAGAGATGCTTGGGAACTACCTAGCAATAAGTGAAATTGGATTTTCGTTTTGTTAGCCCTAATTGATGGAGATATATGGAAGAGCAAGCTAGCAGAGTTTCTTGAGGAAATCAGAGTTGTATAAGAAAAGCAAAAATTATCTGAACCCCGCTTTGTCAACAAATCCGTGAAAAATCGCTCCAAACACGGTCGTGAGGATCTGACTGCCATCCACCCCCGCCAAACCATGACCAATCCCACAAAACATTTGGAATTTCGGTTTTCAGCGCTCTCCAGAGACTGCCGGATGGCAGAGTGGGTGTCGTCAATTCTATCTGGGAGCAGGATCGCGGACGCCCCAAGGAACGGCGCTCGACTTCTCACTTTTTTCTGATGGTCTTTGGATGAAGGGGAAAATGAGAAAATCGTTAAACCACGGTTTATTCGGAAATTCCCAGAGCGCCTGAAATTAATGACTACAAAATTATGGTAGGAAAATTTCCAGGCATACTGTCGAAACCGAGTTTATGCCTATTAAGAACTCCCGCTTTCTGAAACTGGCAAATATAAAAACACCTCCAAGACCTAAAAATTGGGGCGTGATAGCCTGCTAGATTTCCCTCCTCATCATCCCGCTCCTCCCGTTTTTCCCCCGTCCCTAACGAGGCTCTCATTTTTTAGGACAGGTTTCGAGGGATTGACGCGACCTCGAGTCCCTATCGAAGCTGATAGAAAGATAGAAAGATAGATAGATAGAAAGATACTAGAGCTTAGAGGCAAGTGAGACTGACACTTACTCCCTGCTTACCATAAAGATTTCCGAAAACCAAAAAAGCAAACTTGGTATCAGCGAAAAGAGGAAATATTGTGAACAAATTACAAAGGCTAGAAATCAATAACATCAAGCCTCTATGGTAAAAAATCTACGTATCAAAATCAACTTTTAAAATAATATGGAAGCGTGCTACAGTATAATCAAATTTTTGTTGAGACAAAAAAATTCCGTGGCACGGAGAAAAATGCGAAAATGACGCCATCTCAGCCGCTTACGCTTAAAGCCCAAGATCCAATCTTTAGGATCTGTCGCGATGCCGCCGCATTTTCGAAACGGCAGCAGGAACATGAAAGTGCACATGCTTGAGATCAGCTTGTCCCAAAAGCAAGGAGCGCCTGGGAAGTCATGAATTGTTGCGCCGCAAACGGCGGCGCAGCCTATGGGGATTTTTCCGGGTTTTTTCCGGTTTTTCGAAAGCTCAGTAAAGATTTTCCGGAGCGCATTGAAGGGAAATCCTTAAAACTAGGAAACTGACCCAACGAAGGCCGGAACATAGCAATAACAGGTGTTATCCAGCCAAGCAAAATTAGCGTGTATAAATTTCGGCACCCTAGCTGAAGAAGAGCTAAAAAACGCTAAAGAACCGAGGAACAATCGGAAAAATCAAGCAAGCACGCCTGCTGATGAGTGGGTTATGTGCCCTCTAACCCTAGGGCTATGAACCCCCAGAGGGCAGGTAGGTGAAGAGGGGTGAACGGTCATTCTCCCGCAAGGGCGGAGGGCAGGTTGATCTTTGACCGGTCCGTCATGAGGAACCTTGTGGAAAGAGAGAGAGAGGAGAAGGAGGGTTCCAAGAATCGGAGTTGGAGCTTTTACAGAGCTTGCAAAAACATGGAAACGACGTTCGAGAAATACGGATTCTGGCCAATTTCGCTAAATTCGAATTTGCTGAGGGCGATGACGACGAACCGTAAAACAGGACTTTCATGAAAGGGTGTCGTAAAATGGCAAAGTAGAAAGGCGATGGGTCTTATCCGTTCAGTCAAGTGTCCTTCTTTTCCTGGCTTTATCCCTTTAAAGTCGAAAATGTGATCAGTCAGTATGGAATAGCTAAAGCTAGCCAAATTCTTTGAGGAACTACGCCGTCAGGTGAACATGATAAAGAAATCCAAACCCGCCAAGTTCCTCCTCCCGGAAATATCCGCCCCAATACCAATCACTAATGGCAGGATATTGCCTTCCCCAGACGTGACCGAGAGGATAATCAATTTGCTGATAATTCCTCCATGAGGCAAGCCAGGCCGCGTTGGCATCCAATAAACGGGTTGATGACGAGAGGGCGCCCCCTCCGAGCCGCTGTTCTTCAGGAAAGCCGCAGGGATTGGGGATTTCATTGATGCAAATAATCGCATTTCAAGGTCAAAAAGTGAAGCCGGAGAGGTTGGCAAATGAGGGTGTACTCGGAAATCAGTCCGAACGACATGGTTATGGATTTTCGTGGCTATGGATTCTCATACAGGGTGTCCGAAAAAAACCCCCTCAAAATTTTGAGCCAGGAGGCTACCCACGGAGCTGAAATTTGCACAGAGGTAGCGGAGATTTAATATGGGGACCATGGCAATTTGTATCAAATATGCGTGATTGTTGCATTTAAGAGCCCGGATTTTGCATATTTTTTGCTGAATAATTCCATTTTCTTGTTGGAGCAAGGCGCGAACGATTGCTCATGCAGCGCGAAAATGATCCCAGCAGGACACCGCTTGGGTAATAGATACCTTATCTGAAACTACCGTTCAACGCCTGAACTTCGCTTAAACTTCGGCGTCCGCTTCAACCCAAGCTCAAATATAAACTTAAACACTACCTCCGATCTCGTCGAACTCTGTTTCGAGGCCAGCGCGTAGCAGGTTGCCAAATACACAATAAAACGTGATTTTAATTAATAAAACAGTTGTTTTCACACTCTTTTTACTCTTCATACGCAATCGCTCGCGCCATGCTCCAACAAGAAAATGACATTTTTCAGCAAAAAATATGCAACACAATACGGGACGCCACCAAATACGTTCAAAATTCGTGTTTTGGCGCGACGCGTAGTTGTCGAGGTCGGTAGGGGATCTGTAGGTATTGACGATTTTGCGCTCCTTTAAAGGGATGGTGACACTCAAGCAATCGATAAAAAATGACGCAAATCGATATTTCAACGACAAAATTTAAAGGTGGAATACGTGGAGTAGGCATGCTGAAAAATAGCTGATTTCCGGTAGCTCTAAGCTCTTAAACCTCAAATCCCATATAATAAAAATCGAAAAACATCACCAACCAACACCGCGCAACCCTATTTTGACACAATAAAAGCGCGCAAGGAAGGGGGGAGGGCGATGGGCCGGTGGTCAAAATAAGTAGCACCTTATAGGAGGGAAAAGCTGGGGAGGGGGAAGAGCCAGTTCCCCCCACCTAATAGGAGAGAGTCCGGCCAGTTGCGGGCTTTTCGGAGGAATGCCATTGTCAGCACCTCTAGGAAAAGCGGATAAGAGCTAGACCGGGTGGAGCCCATGTTTTCGGTTATCGGGGTGATGTCAACACGCAAACGTGGAGCTCGATAGAATAAACAGTTACCGGTTGCTGCTGACTGTAAGAATGGCAATTCCGCGTCAAGATTATCCTACACCGCAAAAATGCGGCCCGTTATAATCCAGCACGGAAACAGTATTGGAAATACCTATTTAGCACTACACAACCCGGCGAAAAAATCGTCTAGCGACTCTGGAATTGACCGCATCCCCGAGACGTATCACGTCCGCCCTTGTACGCCATGATAGACTTGTACCAGCGTAGTAATGAGTAGTTAAAATTGTGACCAACACCAGCGCGCCCAAACCCGCTTCGCGGGCCTTGTGACCAAAATTTTTGTTTTCGGTAATGTTGCTTGTGCTTGAAAAATCACAATCCGCTACATAAAGCCTCAGCCAAAGTTTTTCTCAGAAAAATAAGGGTAAGCCTTTGCCTTTACCCTCCGCCCCTATAGCCGAAGGGTCTCCAAAGTTTACAGCATTTTGGCTATTTTGTCGGGATGCAACGCCATTTGATAGAGCGGCAAAAAATATACTATGAGTTTTAATTTGAGCCTACAACAATGTAAAAGGAAAAAAATGACAGCCACTACTTTCCGGCTGGGGGGTTGGTAAAGTAAAACTTCGACAAAAATTCAAAAAGTGAGAAATTTATATTAGAATTCTATCCAGCATCGAAAAACATCCTCAAAAGAATTTTCTGGGGTTCCAAAAGCTAACTTTATGCTATCTTCGTAGAATACAAGCACGACTTCTAGGCAGGATCAAATGATCGATACGGGACGGCAATATTACAGGAATACAGTAGTGCTGCGGGGATAGAGATGTCGGCCCTTCACAACCCCAAAAGTTCAACCACACCGAACACCCAACTTCCAAAAAGGTATCTTCCACCCACGAGTACCCCCCTAGGGCAGATCCTCCTCAAAAGCCCCGCCATGTATGCAAATTTTATCGTGTTGTTTGGCACAGGGGGAACATGTCGGGAATGGATTTGCGGAGCTACGGGGGTAGCTAGGAGATTAGCCCTAGTAGAGAAATAGTAAGGGAGATAATATGGGGACACAGACAGCTCAAGTACCGGAGCCAAACCCTCGATCTAGGCTTGGGGTACAGGTCGAAGGATAGCCCACAAGCCTTCCAGCCACCCCACGATCCGAGGGATTGACACCAAAAAGGTGCGGGAAGTTTTAGGGATGTGGGGCGAGAACGGGTTCCGATCCGTGGCACATACCGGATGGATGGGCCGGACGATGAGAAGGGGGGGGAGGAAAGCCATATTGAGTCATCTTCTGTACTTTTTGGGGCGTGATATTGGAATGGCTGCTTTTGAAAAAACGAATCGATCATTGGTGCCGTGATTTAAACACTTTTAAAGGGTTTACAGTAACGAAGAAATGACAAATTCGACGCCTTTCGTCGACTAGGTGTGACAGCTATCTAATTGGGGTCTAAGCAGTTGAGACCAGCAAAAAACTAGGCAATGAAACTGGAATTTCTACTATGGTTTAATATTTGTACACAAAAACCTGGTCTTGAAAGGCTTCACACAAGCGCGCAATCGACCCCACCATGAACTAGTCTCGACAGTCGCCAATTAAACTCGACAAATGCAACGCGCCAAAACGCATCGAATCCAGTGTTTAAGCATTGCGTGGAGAATTCGGCAAAACTCCCGACGCGGTTTCACCCGTCATTGCACTTCGCATAGTCGTTGATAACAAGGGTCGATTTCCGAGCTAACCTCATCACTTTATAGGTTAAGTAAATTGTAAATTCTATAGGGGAAATGGTCCGAGATGCAATCAAAGTACACTTATGTACGTCGTTGAAAAAGTTGTGTATAATTGGCGTAAGATAATGTCCAGCTATTAATGAGGCGGGCAGGCGGGCAGCTTCTGGGCTTTCTACCCAATGGATTGGATCTGGCCGCAGCCGCGAACCGCAACGCGTTTGAAATTTTTAGTGGTAAGTGGGTTTGCGAGTACCTAACGTGATGCGGAAATAACTCTTGAGAATCTGTTATAATAAAGATACCTTTGCAGTCCCATGAAAATGGATATCCGGAAAAGCTATTCAAAGTTTTCATTCTTAGCCAAAAAAATTGCAAAACCCATGAAAACCGCCAAAAGTGAAGCTTCCAAGCCTTTCCCACGAGGAACCACAACAAGTTCCCGAATCCAGAAAACCGGGCAAGAAAAGCATAGGTGACCGGCGGCAGGCACAACGCGTAAATGGTACTTGGGGTGGACACAGGGACAGTTGGGGAATGGGCTGTTGAATAGGGGACAAACGCCACCAAAAAAAGAGGGGATGCCTCGAAATAAAGCGATCCCTGGTTACGACCTGGGGTGTGCTTGTAGGGGGAAGGCCCTAAAAACGGTCAGGTGGTTGCATGGATGGAACCGGGAATGGAGTGGTAACTCTGGTTTTCAGGTTTCTTTACGCAGCTAGCTTTTTTCGGCTTTTAAAAAGCATTATAGAAAATTGACTTGACGGTATACGAACATTATGTTTGTAAACGAAACCTACAAAGTTCCTTGATTGAGCCACGTATGCGGTAATAAAACGCTAAATTTCCGGACGTTATTTCAAAATTTTTCAAAAAATTCTTCTAAAAATTCTAGCTGGGGGTGGAAAAGGCAAACCGGCGGCGTTCGTTATAAGCGATTACGGATGAATGGAATTGCGGACGTCCCGCAGCAAGGCTCACAGTAAGTCATTTACTATTTTACAGACATTTTGTTATTTTACTGACAGAGTCTGTCAGTAAGTTGAACTTGTTCTGAAAATGCATGTTCATTTTTGCGCGTAGCCTAGAGCCAAGCCATTAAACTAGAACTCGACCGCTCCAAGCGCTAGCAAAGAAGATTTAAGAATTTTTAAGGTAAGGGTTTACCGCCCTAAGGAAACCAGCAGGAAACCTTGAAGAACCGCTACTGTATTTTTTGTTATCCGGGGAAGTGCCTGGAAAAAAACACAAAAATGGCGCTCGGCCCAATAAACATCCCATAAAAACATTCCGAGATCAAGAATCGCCCCGAGCCAAACAGTAGAAGAAAAGAAAAGGGGCAGCATCTATGGCGTTGTGGGTGGGAACCGGAATCTGAGACCCCAGGGGCAAGAGCCCCCTTCTGTGGTCGACCTCGTAACTGTCTAAGGATCAGCCATCCAGACCTTCCCCTCCTTTTCTGGAAAAGAACGGGCGGATTAGCCGGGCATAGATCCCCCCAATCGCCTACCACCACCACCACCAACATCTGGCCCGCAGGGGCAAGATGCTCTGGGATTAGGAAGTTCAGCTGGAGGGGAAACGGGGAGTCGACGAACTTGGAAGTTGGGTAGGGGTTCCATTACTTCCAGATAAAACTAAAGGTGCCTTGAAATTCGAATAATTGCATTTGCTGTTCGCATGGTCCGTAGTTTGACCACTTGCGCCAATTCCGGAACTGTACCCTACAAGATGATTAAAATCAGTTAAAATGTATAATATGCGAGTGAAACTGACGTTAAACTATGAAGTTGGTTTGTCGTGCGGTAGCTTGTCGGTGCGTGAAATAGGCGCTTCAGCAGAGGGAAAAGACCCAACGAAACGGTGGAAATTACGATTTATATTGGATACGGGGTTGGCTATGGATCAAAATAGGAACAATTAATTCTCTGAAATTTTGTTGGTAAAACTTTCTGCACAGCGTCGCGCATTTTCGCTTGATAAGGATTTTCCCCAAAGCGGCAGTAAAGACTAAGACTAGATGATCTCGTCGTAATTGGCCAAAAATCTGTACGAGATGATGTATTACGAAAAAGTCATCTAAAGGTCCAAAAAGCGTAAAGGCAAGAAGAATCTGGCGGCGGTGGTATTAGAGAAACAAATTCAATGAGGAGGAATGTAATTCCAAATTCTAGGTATCAAACCTCAAAGCGAAAATCCGAAATCTAGTCAATGGTCGTAGCAATGGTCCGAAAGCGCTAATAGGGAGGTTTTACATTATTTGTAGGTTTTAAAATCTGATAAGAAGGATTTTTTAAGCATGAAGATATAGTCTCAAGTGCTATGTATTGCGGCTCATTACCGCCTTTTTGCTAGATTTGTAAAAACCTAGCGTATTTATTATCAAAAAGCACTCTAAATTTGGTAGGTATGTGAGCAACGCGAGAAGTACGTAATCACGTACACGAACACAGGTAGGAGGAAGAGAAAGAAAAAGTTCCAAACCCTTCATTTGAGCGGTTAGAACAACTCCTGCGGCAAGCAAAAAAGACATCCAAGCGGTTTTTTCGCCATAAAGTTCGGAGGTTCAAGAATTATCCTCAGAAAGTGCTATTTCAGCAAAAATTGGTTTCCCTACTCAAAACAACCTGAAATTCCTGGCCTATTGAAAACAGGCTCGTCAAACTTTCTTCAGAAACAGAAAGCAAAATTGCAGGTTTGACCGCCCCCGCCGATCCGGAAATGACCTGCAAACGAGGATTTCTACGATCCAAGACGTGAGCCTGGAAAAGAAGAAGAAGGTGAAAGGCCAGCCGCGCCTGCTCTGCTGCTGTTGATGGCCCTTTTTGCGATCAAAAGGGGAAACCGTGTCTTCTCTTCCAAGCTACCGTACAATTAGCCACATTTCGTGGGCTGGGAGGCTTGGAAGCGGCGCTTCCCGCGCTGGCTCCTTGAGAGTTTACGGGGACACAGCTGGAGCGCTGGATTTCGGATCAATTTGCCCTTCTGGGTGGGGGATCAAGAAGGGTAAGGAATTGGGTGTGAATACGCAAAAAATAGATCTTTTATTTGTTGATGAGAAAACAGTGTAAAAACAACGAAGGTGACCTCCAAATTCATCTTTTCCCAGATTTTTTTGGATGATGTATTCATGTTTTTACTACAGGTATAGGTTACGTCCATGAACCGTGGTTGTCTGTAATGCCTATGATTTTTTCACGCAACGGTCGTATCCATGTTTTCCTTGCGTTAGTCATTGCGCTTATCACTAGAGCCACGACGTCCCGTGAGTTGCGGACCCTTGCCGGTCTTTTTCAAGGGGTTTCACAAGCCACCGTCATTCCGCGTTGCGCAACGAGCTGGCTGATCCTTCAATTGCGCACGTAGCGTGCGTGCATCGCGTGTCGCGGTCGCGGGAGAATTCACGGATTCCAACTCCGAAAGAAACTATAGTCTGACCTTGCATGTCTTTTAAAAGACGAACCATGGCAAGGCGATGAAAGTTGTCGTCGGTTTCTGCGCGGCCGCGACACGCAACGCGCCAGCGGGTGCCTGAATGGCGCGCGTAACGGGGTGCTGCCAGGTCCCAAAGCCCTGCTTCCGTTGGGTATCGTAGGATCGCAAAATATATAGCAAACATTCCATAATCGAAAAATATAATCATGCTTTGATTTCTCCCATTGACACTATCGCCCCTTGAAAAGATACCCAGATCTTAATGCTGGCTTCAGGTTTGCCAATTCTGCCTATTAACAGCTGCCCTTGGAATGCTCAACAGAGTGATCAAACACCCACACACATTTTTTTGCTGCTGTAATCACGCTAGGGCAGGTGTTTTTCAAAATTAAAATGAGGCTGGATCGGGCCCATTGTTGCTGCCAAACACAACACTCGTTGCAACAAGATGGCGACTGCCCCCACGCCAAATTTTAACATTAGTACCGATGTTCCGCCGGAGCTAATCACATTTTGGAATGTTAATGCTGTTGTCGAGACTTTGGTGCTTATTTTTGGAATTTATATGATTGTGAAGAAGTCGAGTCCGGGTATGGCGGAGTATAAGTGGTTTTTGTTGAATATTGCGGTGGGTTTTAAGCATTTTAGACGTATTTGGATCAGATAGTAATGCTTGTCGTAAGAAAATGTCGGTCACAAAGCTTTTGAACTTGGTAATAATTTTTCGTGTGATTTTTAGGTATCGATTTGGTGCCTCGATATTGCCGTTGGAGTATTTCTACGCCCTATGGTACTTTTTCCACTAACCGGAGCTCTAACTGTTGGCTTAATGGCTTATTTATCCGAAGACGGGCAATTTCATCATTTTCTTGTTTTCAACCTCTACGTCCTCAACAACTGCACGTTGGCATTGGTTAATGGGTTTTTATACAGGTACAATTTGGATTGAAAATTTGCCTGAAACACAAAAGTACGTAAACATGCCATTCCAGGCTAAAACACACAGGCACGGATAGCTTTTGGGCTACGGGGGGCTCCCTTGCACAAGGGGACAGCGCGCTCGCTACGTTTTTGTTCGAAAATGAACAACATTTTGGACAAAACTGGATTTTTCTCGAAATTTTAATAGAACAATTAGAAACTCAATGAGATTTAAATATTCTAGACGCGAAGGCGCAGATTTTGAGACCTAACTATCGAAAATCTATTCTGGTACTTTTTTGTGATGGCCTTTTGAAGTTCAGTTCAGGATTTCGCTGAAATCTAAGGGTGGGTGCCAGAAGCCCGCAGGCAGAAGCCCGATAGTACCAAATGCCCGCAGGCAAAAGCCCGAAGGCAGATGCCCGAAGGCAAAGCCCGAACGGTCAAAAGCCCGCACGGTCAAAAGCCCGAATGGACAAAAGCCCGCACGGACAAATGCCCGAACGGTCAAAAGCCCGCCATACATTTCCGTCCGCCACAAAGAACCATTTTCCTCAGCGATGGAAAATCTCTTCAGGGTTCGTATGTCATTTGTGGTCGTTCCTGCCGCACTCGATCGTCAATTCCGTACCAAAAAGCCTTCATCTTCTGCGGTTTTCCAGTTCATTTTATAGACAAATCAACAACTGATTGGAATAACGAAAGTATTGAATTGCGGGCGAGAAAAGCTCGTCAGTATTACAGATTGGAGTACCGAAAGTATTACAGAACGTTACTGTATCATAGAATCAAATATAACTCGCGAAAAAGCCCCAGGAAATAGCAAAAAAGTCGTTCCATAATCAGCTTTCAGGGTTGCTATTCTCAAGCTCAACTCCTGAAATGCATGAAAGATTTAAGGTACCCAGTTGAGGGAACGATCAATGAAAGGTAAAGATAAAATTGTTGCTCAATCTCTAGCTTTTTGAAGTAATTACACTTCAAATAAGTGGACGTATCCACTTTTGGTGTTCTTTTTTGTGAGAACCGCAATGTATGGCGGGCTTTTGACCGTTCGGGCATTTGTCCGTGCGGGCTTTTGTCCATTCGGGCTTTTGACCGTGCGGGCTTTTGACCGTTCGGGCTTTTGCCTTCGGGCATCTGCCTTCGGGCTTTTGCCTGCGGGCATTTGGTACTATCGGGCTTCTGCCTGCGGGCTTCTGTCACCCACCCAAATCTAAGCCTAGATTTGGTAAAATCAAGGTCGATTACCCCCGGTGCATGAAATCGACGCTGAAAATGGCTCCAAGTGACTCTTTTGCGAAAATAGACGCCAGTGGATCAACCGTCTCTTTTTGCTCCGGGTTAATTTTTCGAGATCCTTATTGTTTTACCAGTTTTCAATGACTGGAGTGCAGTTTTTAAGCAAAACGCAAAACCTTGGCGATGGTTTTGGGGAGAACTAGCTGTTGCACGTTGGTCCCGGGGGTCGAACTCGGACCCTCTGTTCGAGATTTGGGATCGGCGCTAACCGATTGCGCCGCGGCCCCGGGGGGTCCTATCCGTGCCTTCGTGGAATGCCGTGTAAAGTTGCTGCAATCGGAAGTTCTTGCAATTTTTTCGCTTCCAAAACATTAGCATGGCGGCGGAAAACGGACAGAAAAATTTACCAATGCGTAAAAAATATAGCTTCAGACTTTCCATGCTTTTTAAAGAATCCACATAGATGCTAGACAGCTATCAAAAAATCCAATTTTAGAGCCATAGCCCTGCGCCCCACGCTGTGGCTGAACACCGAAAAAAAGTATCTCTACGGCTTCTGTGCTGCTTTTCAAATATTCTGGAGTATCCCGGAATCGGTTCTATTTTATTTCTGCACAACCCCAAAGCCAATTATGGAGGCGTATTTGATTGAGGTGGACCACTTACGCTTGTTTCATGGGCGAGATAACTTGGCCAGCATTGATTTTCAAGGGTTTTACGAAATTTATGACTTTTAAGCACTACCCCAGTGGAGCTACATCACCCAGATCCACTCGTGGGCTATTTGGAACACTGGGATGAGTCCGATATCGAAATGGCTATTGAGTACGATGGTTAGTACCTCGATTTCTGTCATGCCTGTCATCGATGTCTGCCAAAAACCCATAGTCACGTATTGGCCAGGAAATTTTGAACATTTGAACTTTAAATTCTACCTCAAAGGCTTTGATTTTTAGGCCTTCGGTCTCGTCCTCTTCGTCGGGTTTGCCGTCGTCGCAATCTGGGCGATATTTGGAGCGCTGAAAGAAAATGCTGGATCTTTTAGCGAGCAGACCGTAAGTCCTTGACCGGCCCACATAATTTAATTGTAAATTCAGATAAAACTGCATCGGCAACTAACATTAGCCCTGATGGCACAAGCATCAATCCCATTTTTTCTCTACATATTACCGATGGGCGCCGCCATGGTTATGCTATTTTTGGGGTACAACAATGCGCAAGGTATGAGATTCTTTCTTTCCAGCTCTCCTCTCCTCTCTCTCTCTCTGTCTCTCTCTCTCTCCCACTAAATATCAACTGGTTCAGCAATCTGCAATTGGCTCGAAGTCATCTTCTGCTCGCATTCCAACTTCAACATCCTCCTCATGGTGTCACTGACATCTTGCTACCGTGAATGTGTCGTTAATTGGATTCTAACGGCAGCAGAGGTTGGATTTTTAGACTGTTTCGAGAATCCGAGAATCCGGTTCAAAGCCCCGTGCCTCGTTTAGAAAATCACCGGGCGTAAACTTCGAGTCACTGAAGTTGCTTCAGCCGAGCCAACGCAGTCGGAATATTGAACTATACTTTAGCTTTCATTTCATTAAAACTAAAAATAAACTCGATTATTTGTGCATGCTTTCCAACTTCAATGCCACAAAAAAGAGGGCGGACAGGTGAGTTTCAACACCATCGAGCTCATTAATTTTTTTTAATTAGCACCTGCGATTGTCCTGCCGATGTTTTGGTACGATCTATGGCTTGTCGGGTGCTAGTATGAGCACTTTTTAGGCATGAATGATTTCACTGTATGTGATAGTTTATTTGTGAGGGGTGTCGCGTTCCCGCGACTGCATGCGCGTACCGAATGACCGGAAGACCAAGCTAATAACCATATCTTCCCCTCATTACCATGTCGATTTCCCTACGTTCCCTGGTATATAAAGCCCCCGTTTCTCGTTGTGATTGCTTCAGTGATCCGCTCCGACCCAGGCTTCTCCAGTCCTCATTTACTTCAACGAGGTGTCACCCCACCGGGGACACGCTCCGAATAAATGTTGTGACCCTTCATGTCTGCTCTCCCCCGCTATCAAGA
Source organism: Mesorhabditis spiculigera (assembly GCA_958295435.1). Lineage (NCBI taxonomy): Eukaryota > Metazoa > Nematoda > Chromadorea > Rhabditida > Rhabditidae > Mesorhabditis > Mesorhabditis spiculigera. The sequence continues at coordinate 20,950 of CATQJA010001600.1, forward strand.
CAAGGGGGTTGGTTAAAAATCTGATACAGCACTTGGTTGAGCGGTTATTTCCCGCACTGCTTTCGTGCGCAGCTCTTTGCCGGCGATTTACTGAAAAGGGTTGGGAAGTGTCAATAGAGAGAGAGAGAGAGAGAGAGAGAGAGAGAGAGCGAGAGAGAGAGAGGGGGGAGAAGGAGCAACAGACGGCTGGAGAAAAAGCTTACCTCAGCCACGATCAGCACCCAATCCACAACACATTCTCGATAACACGACGTGAGAGCCGCCATTAAAATTATATTGAAGTTTGAATGTGAGCAAAACACGATAATAAGCCAGGTGCAGAACGCTAAACAATAAAACATATACTTTTTAGTCTAGAATGTCATGTAATCCTTTTCGAGAGGATTTTAGACTTTATTTAGCACATGATTACATTACACATTAGTAATGTACTTGCCTTGTGCATTACTATAACCACTAAAAAGCAACACCATCGCCGCTCCAATTGGAAAAATATAGATCATGAATGGGATTGAGGCCTGGGCCATTAAAGCCATGGTTAGCTGACCGTGGAGTCGGATCTAGAAATTACAGAGATAGAACGACCGAGAGAGCACGATAGAGAAAGAGAGAGAGAGAGAGACAGCGCGAGAGAGAGCGTGAGAGAGACAACGAGCCACAGAGACCAACTTGTGAGCTTTTTAAACCTTTTACATAAAAATGCTTATTAGCTTTTATTATCAGCATTAAAAATCCGCTGATATAGCACTCCGGGAAGCTGAACTGGAGATTTCCTGGGCGGATTTAGTGGGCAGCTCCTTGCTTGGTGATTTTCTGGAACAGATTTCTCAGGGATTGACTCAGAAACAAATGTTGTGATTTTTAGGCTTACCCCGCCACAGGAACCACCCAATCACCAATACATTCTTCTCGATAGCACGACGTCAGAGCAAGCATCAAAATTATGTTGAAATTCGAATGAGAGCAAAATAGGTATACATAGCTAAAGGCAGATGGCTAAATTGGCTAAATAGATTAAATCAAAGAAAGAAGACAAGATAATATCGTTGTTAAAAAACGTTTAAAATGAAGCGGTTTTACTTATCGGAACTCCACTTTTCATTTTATGTTTCATAGCTGACCCTGTGCATTACTATATCCGGAAAACAGCATCACTAACGCGGCCCTATCGGAAAAATATACATCATGAATGGGATCGATGCCTGCGCCATCAGGGCCATGGTCAGTTGTCGATGGAGCCTGATCTAAATTTAAGAATATGCTTAACCTTGAAAGACCGCAACTTGGGTATTTAAATTAGCTTTAATCAAGAACCAACAATACAGACTTACAGTTTGTTCACTAAACGACTCGGCATTTTCCTTCAACGCCGCAAAAATGCCATAGATAGCCAGGGCGGCAAATCCGACAAAGAGCGCCAGAGAAAACGCCTGAATTACTTTAATTTTTAATAAATATAAATCAATTTTATAGGAGGTCCTGAAGGATAGCCTTCGGATCGCCCGAAAATGAACTGTATGTTTTTGGGCGATTTCCGGCCAAATGACGACATTCAAAATAATCCTCGCTGGAAAACGATTAAAACTTTGAATTTAAATAAACAGAGAATTTAAAACACCCCTAAAATGATAGTTGGTAAAAATGCCGCCGTTATTTCCGTTCTTTCCGTTTTTTGGATGTGCGTTCCTGTGCTCCTTTTGTGTCGCGACACGCAACGCGCACCTGCATTTGAAATAAAACCAGCGTTGTGCGTCGTGGAATAATCCACTATGGCTATCAGCAACCATTTCACAGTTTGGATTCATATCCGGATTCCATATCGCCCAGGTGAATGTACTTTGGTGATGTAGAACCAATGGGGGTAGTTCTAAATGCTAAATTGAATTACGCATCTTTTCTCCAGTTTCTTCTAGGGTATCTGTCTTGCAACTTTTTAGACCGTCGTCATTTTAGTAGAGTTTCATCAAAATCCCCGAAATTTAGTGCTCGTAATAGCATGGGATACTCCTTTAATATACGCTTCCATGACCGGCACGGGAGTCACGCAAAAACACAATATAATCGATTCCGGAAGTGCCTATACTAACTGGAATAATGCGCAAAACCAGTACATATTCTTCTTGTCTTGATTTAACCATAAGTGCGGTCGATGGGGTTGCGCATCTGACGCAAAAGGTGTTAAATTCATGGAAAGTTTTACCGGATATAAAACCCATTAACTAAGGCCAATGGTTGTGTTGTTCAAAATATACAGATTGATAACGAGGTATATTGGGAATTAGCTTATTTTCGGTTGAGAGCTGCCATCAATCCGACAGACATCGCACCGGCCAGTGGGAATAGGGGAGATTTGGGCGCAGAAAACGCCGACAGCAATGTGTCGAGGCTCCAGATGCAGAGCGTGAAGCGATGGAAAAACGCTCCAGAGTTAATTTGGAACTATGGATTTTTAATAATAAAATATAAAAGCTAGGTTACTTGTTTATCTCGGTCATAAAGCTTTTTACCAGGCGTATCGATAAAAATTAACTTCCATTCTCCTTCAAAAACTCACCGCGACATTCAGCAAAAACCACTTTAGGTATTCACCATATGCTTGCTCGACTCACAGAATCATGTAAATCCTGAAAATCAGCACCAATTGGTTCCACGACGGCATTCTACGTTCCAAAATTCAACAAGTCCGGGCGGTATCTTTTTGCTGATGTTGAACTCGGCGGAGATGTCTGATGACATCTTTGGCGCACCGGGAGACCAACTTAAACGCGAATAACCGGTCGATGTTAAAACGAGATAGATAGAGGAAATGGATCCAGTGGATTAAATTATTGACCTGACAATCAATTCGCCTATTACGGTTCTAGGGTCTTGGTCGCCTGAATTCTGCAATTGTCCAGGCTGTGGTTTCGAGCCTTCCATTGTGCTTGTAAAATCACCTGCTCGGGCAATGGAGATACCTTTTTGCAACTCAGCAACCGTTCCCGAAGTTTTGGCCTTGACCTTAAAATTACACAAGGTTTTTGTGGTAATGTCAAACCGGATTGACCGGAAACACCATTTGGGAGAACTGATTTTGAAACAATTTAAAAAGAATGAAAGGCTTTTCTGAAAGGATTTCAAAATGTTATTTTTGGTTCGTTTTATTACACTAAGGGCCCACGGACAACAACAGTTTTTCGAATTCTTTTTGGGAAGGGATTATCATCGTCCGGCCGATTCCGAACCCTCGCTGGTCTTTTCATATAATTTTCATATCCCTGGGTACAGGGCCGCAAACAAACCCAAATTCTCAGTGTGGTTGACCCGCTTTCTTTTGAAAAAATTTTTCACTAATATGACTAGAAACTGGAGCGCTGCAGGCAAAATTTTTGAAAATGATAGGGTTTATAACACTAAAACTAGTGTTAAAAATAGCCAAAACAGCGCCGCAGGCAAAAATTTTTGGGAAAATTGAATCATAAGGGTCCCCTTATGAACTTCGGCCGATTTCGGGGGGGGGCGGTTGCTCTTCGTTCCCTCTTACGGGCCTGCTCGGGCAGCATCTCCGATGGGAGCAGGGTCCCTATAGTGGAATAAACGAACCAAAAATAACGTCTTGAAAGCCTTTCAGGCAGCATCATTCTCGTCAAAGTGCGTGAGAAGCTAAAAGCAAAAATTTACGGCCGCATCCGGATTCGGAACCAGAAACCTCGTGTTTTGATAGGCGCGCACCTAGCGCCGCGCCACCAAACCGATGGTGAGATGTTTTGGGGAGGGTTCATGAGGGTACGCTGAAATCAAGAGCCAGGTCCCCGCCACACCGTGATCTTCCATATAAATCTTAAATCGAATTATCTCGAAAATCGAGGCTCTTCCGGTTTTTCTGAAAACGGCACCGTTCTCAGCATAGTCGATTACCCCAAATGCGCTTGGTCCCAGGCCGAAAAGCCACACCTTAACTATATTTTTCTCTTTTTAACTTTTCTTGTACAGCGCCAATTTGAAAGTTAAGTTTAATAGACTAAAGCTTTTTCCTAATTTTTTGGTCAGTTTGAGGGTTTCTGACGGCGCGCTATCCGAATCCGATGAGACCTACCAATAAGCTCGGAGACCCCTTCCCTTCGAGTTGATTTCGGCTTCACACAGACGAACGGACGGACAAAACACCACCGCAAAATTATATCTGTTACAATATCGAAGAAAACATAACCAAGTTGAGCATGCGTATGATGCGTATGCATGAAAGAAAACCGCCTTGCTACAATTCTCCGACTTTTGAACCACGAACGTTTTACGCAACCAGCAGCTGAAAGTCCTCACCGCATTTTCGCCTGACATCAGAAATCGATGCCCAAATGGCGCTCTTTCAATCTGGGGCGCTTGGAAGAAATCAATGGTGCAAGCCATGGTTCAGTTTATCACGTGCAGGACGATATGTTCAACCCCCCTCCTACTCCAACCCCTGCGGCTATTTCCAGCCCCTATATCTTGGTCTCCATAGATTTTGGGCCCTAGGTCGGTCCTTCGGAGGTAGAGCATCCCAAGACCTATCGAAGCATTTATCAAACGTTGAAGCTGGACCTTCCATTGCTTGGGGAGCGGTTCAAATTTTTGGTGCTTTTACATTTCTTTCCAACCTGATACATTTCCGGTATAAAGGAAAGCGCACATCGTTTGCATTGGGGACTTGGAAATGGCGCATCAGAAATTTTGCTGGTACCCAGTCCGTTCCAAATACTAAACACGCCAATCATTGGCATCCAAAACCAACAGATGAGATTTGACGAATTTTTTCGTATTGGATTGTTGATGTTTAGCAATGCAAGCAGCTACCGAGGCACACCTGCCACGACTTTTCGATTCCTGGAGGTGGCATTTTCCAACGCTGCACGCACGAATGTATTACCCATCACCGCAATATGAAGCCTGGGTTCGTCCGGATTTCCGTCGGCAGTTGTTGCATTGGCATTCTGACCTTCGCCCTGACCATGTATTTTATCCTCACTCAAAAAAGACACAACGAAGAGCTATAAATGGGCCCAGTTGAATTTATTGGTTAGTTTTGTGTTGATTCATTTAGACCGAAGCTGCAGATTGGGCATATACTCATAATGCCGATTTTCATAATGCCGACTGTTGCTAATGCCCATTTTACATCATGCCGATTTTTATAATGTCGATTTTGTATATTGTCGATTTTCATAATGCCGATTTTACAGGAATTCCGATGTCTATAAGACCGATTTTACATAGAGCCGATTTGTAGAATGCCGATCCTTATCATGCCGATTCCCATAATGCCGATTTCACGACTTTACTTAGGGTGCGAAGCCATTGTCCTCCCGATGAATCCTAGTGTTTTATATTCCAATTTTTCCCGGAATTTTTCCCGGTCGATATCAACGCAGCGGAACTACCTTTGAAAATAGCGAAACGCCGATTTTCCTAGGGAATTACCCTGAATCAAAAATCGAATCGGTCTTTGAAAATCCAGTCTCCGATACCTGTCAGCGGAAATTTTTATGCTAATTTTGTAAGATTTTTGTGTAACCAATATACTTCGTCGTCCCCCCCGGGGGGATCCCCCCACGAGGGGGACCAGGGGGACTGCAAAGGGGGATGGCGGGGGGACCCAGGGGGGACGGTGGGGGGACCACGGGGGGATCCCCCGCCCCACCGACTCGCAAGTGCGCGCAATGTGTGGTTAGGTAGACCTCAATACTTGTTAAGAGCTGCTATTTTTGATAATTTAAAATACAGCAGCATGTGGTTGTCGAAAGTTCTGAAATGCCGAGAGCCCTGATGAGCTAATTTTTCTAATTTTTACAGTCCCAAAGATTTATGTGCCCAGCCTTACAATTATTTAAAACTTTGGGTTGGGTATACACTCTGATTTTCCATCGGTTTCTGTTGCATACTAGAAACGACAAAACACATACTAGAAAGCTCTGATGGTCAGGCCAATCAGAGCTTTCTAGTATGTGTTTTGTCGGGCGAGCTAAACCTGAATTTTTGAATTCGTCATTAATTTTAAAAAGTTAAAAAACTTAATCTAAACATCAAAACCATCAGACTATCCAAAAAACGTAATGGATTCCAACTAGAAGGTTCTTTTGGTTTGCCCGACTACGCAATACGGGTGCCAAGAAAGACTGGGGGGAGGGGGGGGGAGGGGAGAAGAGATCCCCTCCCCATCCCCCACCGTCCCCCCGGGGTCCCCCACCATCCCCTTGCGGTCCCCCCCTTGGTCCCCCTTGTGGGGCGATCCCCCGGGGGACGACGAAGGACTATAGTAACCAACAATGGTTAAAGGCCGTTGCGAGAGACCCGAACAAGGCTTGGCACAGTTTTTTCGACCCATTTTTTATGACGTCATCTGAAAGAGCATGGTCAGAGTAGTAGAGTGGGATGGTTTTGAAAGTTTAAAAAGTTTAATTTTGGGGTTAAAATGGGCCTCAAAGTCGCCGACACCGAAAAATTATCTCGAAAACTACTGAACCGATTTTACTGAAATTTTGCGACAATACATAATTTGGGACGGGGATCATTTCTCTAATACATTGCAACACCTGAAAATGGCAGGAACATAGGTATACCGCGTAGTGGAAACAGTTTTTGCGGAATTAGTAGTTTTACGGGTGATCGCTGCATCAAGCGATTAGTACCAAAGGATGCACCGAAATTTTCTCTTTCGATTGATGTATCTTTTAGAATGCAGCGAGCACCCGTAAAAAACCGAAAAATCGTCCTGAATGGGTCGCCAAAGCGTCAATTTCGGCCATTTTGGTGAAGAATTCCTTGTGGGGATAGGCTAGAGTAGGCGAGAGAAAGGGGGGAAAGTGAGAGAGTGGCCTCCGGGGGCCGATTAGGCTGCAGGCCTGTTCGGCTGTCGCTGTGGTGCATTGGTAGTGGCCTGGGATCCTTGCGCCGGGGCGCCTCTAGATCAATCCCAGCCTACCTTTAGAAAGCTTATTTCTTTTTGCTCTTTTTTGCAATTATCCTAACTCGGGCTATAGAATCATATCCATGTCACTCCCTGAAATATTTGCCAAATTTGGTCTTTCGGCGACCCATTCAGGACGATTTTTCGGTTTTTACGGGTGCTCGCTGCATTCTAAAAGATACATCAATCGAAAGAGAAAATTTCGGTGCATCTTTTGGTACTAATCGCTTGATGCAGCGATCACCCGTAAGACTACTAATTCCGAAAAAACTGTTTTTAGTACGCAAGATACCTATGTTCCGGCCACTTTCTGGTTTCGCGATGTATTAGAAAAATGTTCCCCGACCCAAATTAGGGATTGTCACAAAGTTTCGGCAAATTCTGTTAAGTAGTTTTCGATATATTTTTTGGGTGTCGGCAACTTTGAGGCCCATTTTAACCTCAAAATTAAACTTTTAAAACTTTCAAAACCATCCCACTCTACTAATTTGACCATGCTCTTTCAGATGACGTCATAAAAATGGGTCGAAAAAAACTGTGCCAAGCTAGTACGGGGCCTGTTCGAGTGACTGGCGGACGGCCTTTTAAGACTTCATTAGGAAAACCTTAAATATATTACCAAAACGTCGTTCGTCGAAACTATGGCTTAGCACCCTGCGAAAAGACGCAAAATCGGCATTATTGGACTCGGCAGTATAAGAATCGGCATTATGTGAAGTCGGCAGTATAAAATACGGCAGTATGTAAAATGGGCATTATGAAAATCGGCTTTATGAAAACTCGACATTATAATAGTCGGCATTATGAAAGTCGGCATTATGTAGGTAACTCTGCAGATTGCATCGCAACTCACCGACACGGTCGGCAGCTTAGTGCAGCCGATGGTTTTGACGCCTTATCCGTGTTTGCGACTTGAATGGGGCGTTTTATTTAACAATCTATTTGGATTCCATTTCGCAGCGGTAGGCCCCAAGTAGGTACCCCTAAAGTTTTATAGTCGCTTTATTTCACGTTCCTGATGCAAACGATATGCGCTTTCCTTTATTACGGGGTGATGAAGGCATCAAAGACCACGCAGTTATATCACCTCTACTATCTATTGGCGAGATATTACATATATGGGTTGTATTTTAGCTTGGTGATCACGGTGAACCTGTCGATATGGGGATGTTACGTTCAAGGGCTCGCGCTGACCGATCCAAAACAGGTAATGGTGCATCTTGAGGCGTATATCGTACAACATTTAACGCAATGCATATCTACCTTATATAATTTTGGCGCGGGTGTGTGTGTGTGTCTGTGTGGATGAAGCGGCTCGATTTGAGGGCCTTCCCGTGTATAAAACGCCCTGGTCTCCGTCACTTGGGACAATCGACCCGCCTTTTTAGAGTTTTGATAAAATTCAAGTTTACAAAGTTGAAGCCGATTTTGCCGTTGGGGCTTAAGCCTAAGCCTAAGAGGGCTAATTTGCAAAATCTGAAAAAATACAAATTTCCTCATTCTTGCAAGTTGCATTCGCGAGTTTGGTCTGGTCGGCCGGGGCGAGAGGTCGGAAGGACCGATCTATCGGAAAGTCATATTTTCATTATACTTCCCCGCCGCGGGTGGGGGTGGGCCCCCCACTCCTTCTTGGTTGGGTAGAATAAGCCTTTCAGATCTGCACTTCCGAACCTGACCTTTGCGGGATCGATAATAGCTACCTGGTCCAAATGCATCCATTCATCGTTACGATGATGTACATTCTATCCGGGATCACTATAGTTACAATGATGTTTTATGCGCACGTGCTCGTCACGAATATCTATCAATATTTTCACGATCAGCAAAGCCCGGCGGAAAGCCAAAGGACACACCAGATGCGCCGGTATATTTGGCTGGTGTTCTTTTTTTGCAGGTCAGATACGTAAAATCGACATCGCCGTTTACAGGGTGTCACAAAAAACCCCTACCTAGCGGCCCGCGGTCGAGTCCGATTTTTACGATTTAGGGATCTATCGAAAGCCCTTAAAAAGGCTAGCAAACAAGGAGGTTGATTTTCTGTATTATGCATTTTTATTCGCTAACCAGCGCCCAAAACCCGCTTCGCGGGCCTTGGGCGCTGGAATGGTGCGTTTGCATGAGAAATTTGACTTTCCGGTAGCTCGGGTCCTTCGGACCCCCCCCCCCACCACACGCGCGCATGCAACTCGCAAGAATGAGGAAATTTGTATTTTTTCACATTATGCAAATTAGCCCTCAGGGACCCCCAAAAATGAATAAAATCGGCTTTAACTTTGTAAACTTGTATTTTATCGAAATTCTGAGTACGCCATCGGAAACAGAAGAGTCGATTCCCCCAAGTGACGGAGAATTAGGGCATTTTGGACACGGGAAGGCCCTCAAATCCGGCCTCGAAACTGACATCCACACACACACAAAGATACACACCAAAATTATATAAGGTAGGATTTTACGTCCAAAATCCATGAAAAACCGCTGTTTTATGCAAGATCTGCAGGCTAATTGCAAATTGCTGTTGAAAAATTACCGGTTTTTAGATAAAGCTTAAATATCGATAGAACGAGTTTAAGTCTTAGAAATTGAAACCGGCTTGTTTTCTCGCATTTTCGAAAGCTTTCAGTAGGTATCTAAATCATAAAATCATATATATCTTGACTGCGGGACGCTAGGTAGGGGGATTTTTTTGGGACATCCTGTACATTGTTAGTCCATATCGGGCCTGTTTTTCCTGGCGCTACCGATGTTGCTGCTGCTCCTCGTTTTCTTACGTTATATTGAATGGGAGCCGATTGTTCGGGGTGAGGCGTAATGGGCGGGAAACTTTAGATATTTGTAGCCTCCGGTGTGTTTACCCTATGGGTGTCATTCCATTCGCTCGGAAATAGTTTAACGATTCTGCTAGCGACGCGAGCCTTCCGACAAGAGGTCTTGCGGCGGCTGCGAAATTTAGCAAGGGTAGGATGGGGTTAAAATCAGCTTTTCTGCTTTTAGAGAGCAACGTCGCTGTTGAGCGGCATCTATGCTTCGGACGATAACCTTCCGCTTCGAATACGTGTGACTGCGCCTGTCGCGTCGAATAATGATCAATCGATAAAATAGCGTATTTCTGGGATGGAGGCGGACTGGTTCTTCGCATTAGATAGTTTGATGTCAGAATGGTAGAAAGATAAGAGCTAGGAGGGTTTAAAGTGCGAAAAAGGCCCAAAATCGCCAACTTTCGACACCTATAAAATCGAGCAGAATCAGTTTCCATGAAAACTAGCTAGCGTAGCTTGCTCAGAAAATAATGCTCTTTCGAATGAGTCATCTCACGCCGTAGTTTCAAAATTTCCTCAATTGCTGAAAACACACGACTCGATGATGTGTGTCGTCAAAATTCATTTCTTCAAGAAATTCTGGAATTTTTTGCGTGAGATGGCTCATCCGAAAGAGCGTGATTTTCTAGGCAAGATGCGCTAGCTAGTTTTTATGGAAACTTATTCTGCTCGATTTTATAGGTGCCGAAAGTTGGCCATTTTGGGCCTTTTTCACACTTTAAACTCTCACAGCTTTTCTATTCTGGTCGATTCGCAGATTCTACACGGTACGTTTTCACAGCGAAAAAGTCTGCACAAGATAGACAAGGTCCCATTCCGAAACTCCGTTGTCCCCTAAAAACGTCTCCTTGTCAGTCAGAGAACAAACCGAACCGAACCAAGCCAAACCGAAGTCACTAATCTTCAATCAGCTCTATGTATTCTATATTTTTTGCAATCCTAAGTTCCAAAATCCAATATTTATCCAATCAATACAGATACAATCCCACCGACAGATATGCGAGTCAAAGAGGGTGAAGTACGGCAATATACAAAATTACCAAACCGAACACATTACGGCAGCATTTTCAGGATACGGGGGTGATCACAATGCCGGGCGGGAAATACATGAAAAATCGAAAAACGATGATAAAATTAAAATTGAATTTTTTTAGAAAAATGTGAGAACAGAACGGGGAATGAAAGCACTCGGGACAACATTTTGACGGAGTAGTGGAAAGGGGAATTTTGGCTAAAAAAGGGGAAGACCCGATTTTGAGAAGAAGATTCTGGGAGATAACATCAGGAATGAATGGATAATAAGTATATCATGAGAGTAACACCGCAATACTTAGGATCGGCTGCAATCAACTCAACCAATGCCTGATCAGCTCGACGGGCAGCGGGAAGATGATCGTCGAGTTTTTCTCGGCTCTGAAAAATAGCGGAATTGGAGTGGAAATCTCTTTTCTGTCTCATCATGGTTAAAATAGCTCGTTTTAAAGGCAGGAGCCAGGCAATAGCCTTTTCTAAGTAGCCTATGGCATCCACCCGATATGCGCGACGCGACGCGGCACGCACCGCGCATGCCCATTGACGGTCGTAAAGAGGCATTAGCCGTTAAGTCATGGAATATAGCGCTACGTGTAGCGGACGCGTTGCGTGACACCCGTGCAAAAAATTTGTGGGAAAACCTGAACCTAAATTCCAAGCTAGCCAGGCTAGTTCCAGCGCCTGCTTTTGCCTTCTAGGTTTGGAAACGTCTCCCTTAAGGTTTTCCAAAGTGTAACATCGTAATAACGTTCAGGATTTAATTCTTTATTTTAGTGCGTAATTTTAAACTATCGGAATACATTAGGACAGCAAATTACAGATTGCGCTGTTTTTAATTTGAGGGTTTTTTGGCGGTTTTCCATAGTTTTAGAGCGAAGCTACTGAGAATTTTTGGTTATCGGAAATTTTAAATTTTTGAGCCATTATTCAATTTTAGTTGAAGAGGTTTACTTTGAAACATCGCTGAGAAACTTACGCCACAGTATTCAGCGTCTGTAGATATCGGAGCTGCAGGGCGGCCGGGGACTGGGAAATCACATTTGCAGCCTCGCGTAATGACCTCGACGCGAGCTGCTCTCCCTCGGCGGCGATCACCTTTAATAAATTATTGATTTCCTACCAGTAGAATTAAAATTTTCGAGGCATATATTTACAAATAGAACCTAGAAGAATCATTTTCGAAGCTATTTGGCGCTCCGTACCTTTGCCCTAGCCTCTCTCGTCGCTTCAGCTTCAGCAGCCATGGCCCTTTGAAGTTGGACGGGGAGTCGGACGTCTTTTCTAAATCGCGCCCATATTTTGCGCTCCTTTTTTGAGGCACTCACATTTCCACCCGCTCCACCTTGATCCCCCAGCTTTCCGTCGCGTCGTCGAGGACCGCCTGGAAAATGGGAGTTTTGAGGAGTTCTAGCTGTTGCTCAGTTTCTATAGGTTGTTTGGCACCGAAAATTGGACAATCTGACAGAGATCCTAATGGTAAATGGATGGAAAATGGAAATCCATTTATGCTTTTACCTGCATACTAATCGCCAGCGCGTCTCGATCGGACAGAATCTCGGCCAAATCTTTAGTTCCCAGCATATTTCGAAGCGTTGTCTGGGCCAATAATCGCGTTGAGTGATGGGCGTTTTCAACGTTGGCGACCTAAAATTAAAGAATTAGAGGGCATAATCGATTGCTAAATCCTGGGTTGTAAATACTTACCGATACTGTCGCATTCGAAACCCTGTAGTAGACGACAGCATCTACTGATGTTGTCACGGAGTCTTTCGTTAGGATCTGAAACGACATCGGCTAAGAGGGAGAGAGGGAGAGGGAGAGGGAGAGAGAGAGAGAGAAAGAGAGAGAGGGAGAGGGAGAGAGAGTGACAGAGAGGGAGGGAGAGAGGGAAAGATAGAGAAATATAGATAAAGACGAACCTCTTGCGGTGGAACGTTGAAAGACACGGTCCTGAGATCAACCTTGTGTACGACTCGATACACGGCAGTACGAAGAAGATACCTAAACCTCATGACGATACATCAAAAATGTCTAACCTGGCCCCTTGCTCCGCCTCCAATCAATCGTCCAAGCCGAAAGATGACGGCTCGCTCGTATTCTTGGACCACCTGAAAGCACAGGTAAATTCCGATTCGATAAGCACACATTAAGTACCGTATTTACAGTATACTCCGGTTAAAATCCGTCGTAAAGAGATTATCAAGAGGTCTGTTACATACCTTTATACAGAATATCACCGAAATCGGGAACGTCGACAGCATCAACAGGTACGACAGCCCCATCAACAGCCATCCACAAAACCCAAGGCCCGTATCGTAGGTATCCGCTGTAATGGAAAGCATAGTGTGTTCATTAATGCACGTTTCATTCATTAATTCATGAATCAATCCATATCCATCTCTTTTCTATCCCATTAAACTTACGATTAACATTGGTTGGGTAGTAGCTGAGCTTCAGCTGCGCCAACGACTGCCTTCTCGCCTCTTTTTCTTCTTTGGCGAAGATCAGGGGGTTGAGGGTGAAGCTGAAATAAGCCAGATACGTTGAGATCCGTAAAAGACGGATTTCAAATAAAGTAAATCGAAAATTGTCTAATCTCGCAACACGCTGGGGTTACCGTCTCATCCGCAACGACAGCCGGGGCCGTGGTTGCTCGAACTTGGTGCTGTTTAGGGGGAAGGAAATACAGTGTTTTCAAACAGTCGTTTTTATGCATATTTGGAGGCCTGTTTCCTTAAAGGGATACCCAAGGTTTTGGCGGCAAATATATAGTTATGGATTCCGGGCAGTACAAATGACGCGCGAATTTAGTGCGGCAATTGGGCGCCATTGCCGCACAGAAATCGGCAACCTTTCCCTCTAGTGGCGTCCCCATCCCACACAATGGCTTGCCACTATGGCCTAATGGATAGCATCCAGGCCTACCAAACGGGGGTCCCGGGTTCGACCCCCGCCCGCGGCATGGTTTTTGATTTTTGAGCCCCGAAAAGGTTGGGCATCCCTTTAAGGATTTCAACCTCTAGTGCCTAATGCCTGCCTGCTAGTCTGCCTTGGTTTTTAAGCTAATTTTCGCCAGATTCTCCACTAGGTCAACTAAGGTATTAGTCTTTTGGCCATGAATGCTAATCACTCAAGGATATTTGCTAGCCCTTAATCTGCCTGGATCTTCTTTAAAACCCTGCTTAATTTACTGATAACAACAAATTAACGTAATTTCCAGGGCCCAATTTCTCAAGAATTTTTGCTAGACGGCCGTTTTTCCATCGAAGTCGACGTCCGCTTACCGTCTTCCCATCCTTGCCCCAGTTGGGGGCCGTGATGGGACCTCGATCCGAATCGACCCCTCATCCTCCGACTCCATGAGACGGTCGTTCTCCGTCGGCTGGCTCTCCGACGATTGGCCGTCTGAAACATTCAGTGATGAATTGGATTTTAACCTAAACCTCTCATCTTAAAAACCAGTCCATCAAAACCCTCCCCAATCTTCATTATAGCCAACCTACAAGAACACATAGCAACACGATACGACACCAAATTTACGAGAGTTGGGATGCAAGTAAAGGTATCCTCTAATGTATACTCACGAGGCCAATTATCAAAATAGGTGATCTCCTCGGAAATCGAGACATTGCGCGACATGTCCGAATTCGAGAATCGCCGCAGGACCAAGGCTCCGGACTTTCGGACGGGGCCTGGGCTCATAGGCCCCGGGCTTCCCGGCCCTGGGCTGGTAGGTGCGGAATCCAGGGCTACGATAGCGATTACGGTATAGTTATGGTAGTAAATACGGGAGGTTACGTTAGAATACGGTAGGTACGATCGGTTACCGGAAATTCCGAAAGAATACGTAAGTTACGGTACGTTACCGGTGGCTACGATAGGAACCTAGGTTTGGATAGATTGTCGTGAATTCCCAAAAGTTACTGGTAAGTTGGGAGTTTACGGTCGGATACGGTAGCGGCCACGGCAGACTACCGTAGGTATCGATATAGGAGCATCAGAATCCAAAATTTTTAATTTTTCAACGCTTCTTCACTTCCGAATAAGTGTTTCATTTTCGATAAATCCAGAAAATTCTGTTTTCGTACGCAAAAATCCGTAGTTTAGCTTTACGGACACAAATACGACAACAATAGTTTCAATAGAAAAATAGCGTAGGTACTAGTTTTTTTTTTGAATATCGAAGTCAGCCAACAACCGAATTAATTAATGAGAATAAAAACAGCTGTGTTTCAGCGTCAATAGGAGCTGCGTGTAGCCACGGTAATTAGCCCAAATTCCCAATTTTCCGGCGTCGAGAGGAATTTCGGGTCAGCGTGTATGACCCAAGATGGACCCCCAGAAGTTGAGCCTTGGAGGTGGAGGGGCCCCAAAAAAGCCCTCCTGGCCGTTTTGGGGTCGTTAAAGGGACCGGAAAAGGAAGGAGGAGAAGAGGTGGGCATGTGGATAGCAAGGGAAGGGTCAGAAGCCGCCATCATCAATCAACACACCGAAAGACCCGAAGGGGGCCAAGGAGGCAGGAGATGGCTCGTGGCTGCTGGCCGCGCGGGGGAGGTGCGGTTTTTAGGAAATTTTGAGGGTTTAGCCGATTGAGGAGATGATGGTAAACACAGTAACGTTAGGAGAATTCCTCCAAGGAACGCTGCTAGCGCACTTAACGAAAATTTTTAAGCCCTTGTGCGGTTGATGGGATTATGACAAGCACACTAATGATCGTCAAAATTTAGAAATAACACTGCTAGCTTGAAATAGCCAGATGTCAGCCCTCAACCAGAAAACGACGGTTTCCGACGCAAGGCTTAGGATTTCGATTCGAGTTTTGTGCTTCATTGATACACGTTAGCGAAATATGAATTCCCCAAGAATCAATGCTACTTAACCAAGCTATCTAACATAAATCTTCGGAAGCGGCAAATATTAATCTACAATAAACGGAATATTGAAGCTATCAAGGTATTCCCAAAGATGGCTGCTAGATTGCCCCTTGTCGTCACAACAAAAGCTCATAAAGTGCCTTAAAACGATCATTATTCCTACAAAAATCGTAAAGTCGTGTAGCGACTGGTTATATCCTCAGTTATACCCACCCTCCATCGTAATTCCATACAATTTTGACCACTCCATTCACTCAGCCAACCCTCTAAAAGCGAGGAAGTGTTCCCCTCTATCGCAATGTCCATGTCCCTCTATTCATCCCTATGGCCGCATAAGCATCAATCGTTCATCCCCCCCCCCCCCCAAAACCCAATTGGTCACGCGAGTACACTTCTTCCACTACCTCAAATAAGCACGCAATTTCCTGGGGGTGTAATTAGTCGCGGAACGTAGCGGGAGGAGCAGACCGGAAAAATGGCCCTGTTTTTTGGGCTTACCGGGCTAATCGAAATTACCGAATTTAATTAGGGCCGAGGTAGGTCGGATAGGCAAAAATTGAACTTTGGTAATGGAGCAAAGGCAAAAAAACGTTGGAAAAAAGAAGATTTGAATCCGATCAAAAATCACCCAACCCCAACTTGTCTAAGAAGTAAGTGCCCCACAACGCAAGTGTGTTGACCCTTTAATTCGGAAGTGGGCCTCCACCCACTAAAAACAACTATTCCACTATGCATGGGCGAACGGGTAGAACGGAGGTCCCGCAGCGAAAACTCCGCCGCCCGCCCCGGCGTTCCGCAACTTGACTACGTGCGCGGCGGCGGGCGAGACTTTTTCTGGATTTTGTTGGTGAATACGAATCTGGCTAGGATTTGTTTGGGGGGAAACGTTTATAGGTATTGGCACGGAATGCAAAAAACCAGGCAATGAAAAAATGCACTTGTTAATTTGATTATTTTTCTCGATGGCTTTTATCGTTATTTACTGAAAATATTCTAAAGAGTTAATTTAACGAAATTTAGTAAAGCAATAATGCCAGTTAATTTTTTTATATTTCATTGTCAAATACGGTGCTAAAATTGTGAGAACTGATTTTTATGCGTTCTTCTCTAGATTACGGTCAATTTTGACAACCAGGAAATTTTTTTCTGAAACTTAAGCCCAAAAATAGCTGCACTACCGTACCCTATGGGCCCCATTTCGAGTTCCTAATTCCTTAGCGACACCTTAGAGACACCACGACACCACTAAACAAAACAAAAACGTGAAAACTGGTATCCAGCGGCGTCCGGAATAACGACACCCGATTAGCCGACACGGCTTGCCTAGCGACCCCCTCAAAAACGGGGCGTGTTTTTGATAGTGGGCCCGTTTTTCCCTTAATAGGGACATCCTGGGGCCCTTTTGTGTTCCTTAGGGCCTACTAGGACCCAAAAATTGAGATGGGTAGATCGGATTCACAACCAGAAATATCCATGAATTAAATTAGCCAAAAAAACGTTATGACACGACATAAAACGGAAATAAAACTCAATTAAATCGACGACACAAAAAGACGCATTAATGAAAGGGCGCTGGAGATCTAGACGGTACCTTAAGGTTCTTTTGCTAATCCAAAGGATACCTTAACAGAAAGCATCGATTTTTTGGATAAATGCTTCATTAATACGCAAAGATTACATTCTTTTAAGGTATCATTGATACGCGTATAAAGAAGCCTGGACTCCATACTACAACCTTAGAATATGCAGAAATAACTGTATAAAACCTTAGAGAAATCTCAATGGGATAAGTTAGATGCTAAAAAAATAAACACCAGAAGAAATAAAACCCTAAAATTCACCCAAAACTCAGTGCAATTTTTCCTGCGCCACCCCGACTAGCCCAAAATCCTCACGCTCCTCCTCCCCCTCTAACACCCCCCGAAAAAGCACAACACTTTGTTTATATAGCAAAATTTCTTGGCGAGGTCGGCGAGCGCGCCATCGGGTGCCTGGGTGGGCTTATGAGTTGTTTTCTTCGGGAGACACCCTCACTCCTCAAAGGAATAAGGAGTGGAGCACGATTCTCCGGAGAAAGGAGTGGCCCGGAATAAGCGTAGGGACACTAAATCAAAATACGGAACGGCAGGAAGCGGGCCGGATATTTGATTTGAGGGGGTGATAGGGAGGTTGGGACAAACCCGCCTCTGTCGTAATGAATTTGATTTCGTAATGAATTACGGTGCGTTCCTACCAGGCGCGTAAGGCGTCGCGTGTCGCGCGTGCGATATCGACGATAGGGAATCCACAGCCCCGAAATTATAATTCTGTCTTGCTTGCCCCTTTAAAAAACTACGAGACGTGGAAGAAGACGAATGGATAAAACAAAACTCTGACTACGCGACACTCCAAAAAATAACTGCACCACAGTGCGAAGAGGAGATTTCTTATACGAATCCCTGTCGACACCTAGTCGACTCTAAGTGTCGGTTTTCGAACTTCCTATTCCCTTTAAATGTCTAGATTAGGGCGAAAAAGTTAAAATTAGCTCATAAAAAGAGTGTTAAACATGAAGGCTAACGAGGTTGTCAAAAATATAATTTGTGTAAGAATTTATTAGAATTTTATTTAAAAATTAAGTGAAAAGTAAGGTATGAAAAGCACTGTATTAAGCTAATGCCTATACTTTCAGTAAAATCTATAAAAATCCAATAATCACATTCACAAAAGATTCTAAAAAAATTAGCTTGTAAATTATTTTTTCGCCCCAGATCCTGGCGAAAAACCGAATTCTGCCGTTTTCCTCCGCTATTCCTTCCGGAAAGAAACCACTTAAAATTCAAGCGGCTTAACCTCGAGGTAAGCCTAAGCTCAGATCAAATCCCGGGCCCCAGACCCCCGTTGGTACCACATTAAGCCCAAAATATAGCGCACCAAGCCCGTCGGCAGCCGGGCCCATTTCAACCCCCACCAAATTCCTTAGCACCCCGAAAACTTTTTTCGCCGGAAACAGCCTAGAAATAGGGATGTAAGTAGCTCCCTTTTCGGGGTTGCTCTTGGTTAGTAAGCCGGCCCTAAGTAGGCTTATAACCCTCGACTAGGGGTGGGGGTGGCTTATGGGTGGAATATTCGGGGACCCCGAAAAAAACGCGAAAAAGCATAGCAAAAGCCAGGCGCGCCCGAATTGATGAGCCGTTCCCCCGGCAGTTCTCGGCCTGGGATGGCCTTTACTGGGAAGTATGGCAGATGCCAAGTGAAAAATGGGCCTCGGCCGGATTTTGAGTTGCAATCCTCCTTTTTTTGCTTGAAAAGGGCGGTGCGCTTTTTTCGTCCCTAGAAAAGGGTACTGCGGCCCACAAATCATCCCGCATTTCGCTAAGCGGTTTTTTGGCAGAAAGTATGAGGGCTTTTAGGGGTTTAGAACAGCAAAATACATGTGTAAAGGTGAGAAAAAAAATGAAGGCTCGTAAATTACTCACGATAAAACCACCCACATCGCAAACGGGAATCGTAATTAGCAGTTTTAAGGTGTTTGTAAGATAATTTAAACTGATAAATCGTGAAAACGGTGAGAAAGGGTTTAAAACGTATTTTTTGGTTCTATTGCCGCGTGAAAACCATGCAAAAAATTTCTCGAGGATGTCGATGCACTTCCGGGAAGTTTGTGGGCGTTTTCGTGCAACAAATGTTACGCGATCTGCATGTAAAAATAAAACACTACTACACTGTGGTTTTTCGAAAAGTGAACTAACGTAATTGTGCATAAATTGTATGAATATCGACACGATTATGTCGACAAGTGGTTTGCTAATCATTTCCGCTTGCATGAGCTTGCAAGGCGTCTAACTAATTACCGTATTTTCATAAAAAGTGGGTTGATAGTGTCAATATTGAGGATAACCACTCACGGAATTATAATTTGCAAGCTCCTTAACCTATCAAAGCAAAGCAAATGCAATCAAACGGTTCCATTTTTCGTTGAAAAATGGATGTCATATATTTTTGAATCAAAATTTGCAAAGTTTTACGTTCATAATAGTAAAAACAGTTTAAAAACCCTTCTACTTACATTAGAAACATTGGATTGATGGAAAAAGATGCCCCCCGTTAATGCAAAAGAAACAATCATTGAAAAACGAGGCAGTCGGGGCTAGGGCTCCGCCCGCTAACCCTTTGGTTTGAGGTACCCCCATACGACTCTTTGGGGTCCTTTTCCGGATTTAAAAGAACCAGGCATCGGATCGCAAAACTGAATACACCATCGGAACCGGCGACACTTTTTACATACTATAAGCTTTTAAAAATTGAAAAAGAATGAAATTTCGAATTTTAACAGCCGATTTAAATTGCGTTTCGAGGGGGGGGGGTCTGCGTTTGTTTGTATGTCGGGGCGTACGCAAAACCTTTGTAGTCGTCAAAAAGTGCCTTCCCACCATCCGTTTGGGCTGAAATTTTGCACAGTTATTGGGTGTATGATAATCTCGGACCGCAAGAAGAGTTTTTTTCAAAATAGGCTTTTAAAAAATTTATATTTAATTTTTAAGTTTAAAAGTTAAATCGCGGTCAAAACAATGGTTAGTGATGTCCGTTTGGGCTGAAATTTTGCTCAAATATGCATTAGACCATGCCGGAATAAGTAAAGAAGAAATTGCGTCGAAATAATGCTTCTTCTCTCAGATATTATAACTTTAAACCTTCGCCATACGGGGCGCCACCCTCCCCTTTGGCGGCCCCAGTCCCGGGTCAGGGGGCGGGTCTAGCTTCCCCAAGCCAGCCCTCCAGTCTCGCAGTTGGCCTAGTGGTTAGCACGCTGTACTGGGAAGACTTGGCTGCCGAGTTCGAACCCCGCCCGAAACATGGTTTTTGCCGATTGGCCCCCGTGCATCCTTATGGTTCTAGTGCCGTCACAAAGCGCCGCAGGCAAATTTTTTTGAAGTTTTGCGTACAAGGGTTCATCTGAATAAGTATTCCTTGGCTTATTTTACGATCTTAACAATAAGATTGAGGCAAAAGGGCTAAATTTCTCTCTAAGGCTAAAAGAGTCTTTTTAAAAGGGCTTTTGGTTTTCGCAAAAGAGAGGAATTCTCGTGGCAACAAAAAGAGCTAATTTCCTTTCAAACTCTTAAAAATGCCATAGAATGTGGGATCAACCAAAAGTTGCTGGCACCTTATTAAAACGGACATATCTAGTTTCTAGCGGTTTCGGCTTGTAAATAATTTCTTTATTATGATCTATTTGCATTTTCTTGAAATTAACCTGTGGACCTGACCTGTGATCTGGGATGGTACCGAGTTTATTAAGGTTTTAAATAGCCAGCAACTTTTTGTTGTTCCCGCATTCTATGGCATTTTTAAGAGTTTGAAAGGAATTTAGCTCTTTTTGTTGCCACGAGAATTCCTCTCTTTTTGCGAAAACCAAAAGCCCTTTTTTAAAAAGACTCTTTAGCCTTAGAGATTGGAAGTTGTTTCGCCAAACCAATTAAATGGTTGTTTTCGGAAAACGACTACGGTAACGGGCGAACTTAGACGGTATTAAGGTATGACGAAGAAATGGCAAAGTCATTCCAGTCAGATAAGGTGAAAAATTGGAAACAAATTCCCAAAATTTCGTCAATAACCCTCAACTTTCTAGTGGAGTGGACGTGTGCCAGGGGCGGAAACTGGACAAGGCGAATGCCCTTGTTAGTGTAGAAGAAGTGTCCGCCCCGGGGGGGCCCTCTCAATATTCTATTGTTCTTCTTCATGTGCTCTCCCTAGTAGAGGGGCCATCCCCGAAAAGGACCCAGGTGCGGATGTGTGTTGGGCCCTCTAATCGAATATGCCAAAATGCGCGCCTCCCGGATGCTTGCGTACCCTTTATAGCTTGGATGGCAGGCACATCCGGGGAATTTGATAGCCAGGAAGGTTGTAATATTTGGATCAGATAGATAGAGTGGGATGGTGATATAGAAGAAGAAAAGGCACCTTGAGGGTTTATTTGAGGATTTAAAATTTAATGGAATCACTGTATTTTTTGAGGTATAAATCCCGAGGTATCGGAAGCTATTTATTACCGCAAAACGGCCCTCCTGTCTTGCCGCAAAAGTTTTGTCGAAAATAATTTTGTTGAAGCTCGTTTCATCGATTTTTTTTACTCTATCGAAATTAATTTGCTTTTATCGATGTATCTTTATAGAAACTAAGTAGAAAATTCAGATTACAGCGTATTGAAATTTCGACAAAGTGACATTTCGGCGTACCCAGTTGGCCCCAATTCGGCTTTTTTAGCGTTTTTAGCCAGTATGTAAATCTACTGTATTTGAGCTCTCCGGGTGATTACGAGGCAACACGAGTTTTCCTAAGCAAAACTGTTCAACACGGTTCCTCAAAAATCTCTGCTAGTTGCCCTTAAAACCTAGAAAAATTTGAATGGAACCGATTATTCTAATTCCCACGTCTACATATTTCACAAAGTAATCTAATATGACCTTAATTTTTATGCGAAACACGTATTAGATTTTGTATACCACGTGCGAATAGAGGCCGTTCGTTGGAAAAAGCTAGCGGCCCTTTAAAACTCAGAAAAGCCGTCCAAACTTAAGATATAAAGCCTTTTTTCTTCAAGTACGAAGCCGTCCAAAAACCATAACTTATAATTCTTACTACTTACCTTCCGTGATGATGATCGTCGGGCTCAGCATCTCGCTTCTAATCGAATTTTTAGATTGGGTTGATCGGAAAGACATTGGAAATACGTTTGGCTCAAGATATTGAATATGATGTGGCAGGTGGCGTGTGTGTCTAGCCAGGCGAAAGTCTCCAAACGCAGGCAAAAACTCGCGAAAGTTTATGCTTACCTCCCCAGGCCTTGACTAAAGTTTATGACCCCCACAAAATGAGTTATTTACTACTAGCCGGTCACTACCTTCTTGAGATAAGTAAATTGTAGAGAGCGGAGAGAGAGAGAGAGAGAGAGAGAGAGAGCGAGCGGAGAGAGCGAGAGGGGAGAGCGAGAGGAGCCAGCATGCGTGTATATTTTCGTATATTGACTAATGGATTTTGTGGAAAAATTGGGTTATCAGCCCGTAGGGAGGGGAATTACTACGAAAAATGGTTCTTGGGCCTGGCAACGTGATGTTTGTCAGAATAAAACCCAAAATACGGATTTTCATTGTTAAAAATGGATTTTCAGAATTTTTCTTTTTATGCTTTTATTGTTTTATATTTTTTAATGCTTTATCGCTTGAAAAAGCTATCGAAAATTGTTATAAGCTTGCGAAAAAAACTCAAAATTACGGTTGCAGCGTTTTTAAAAGTCTGAAATCCGTCAACATTCTCAAAATATGTAATGAGCTATACAAATTAGGTTTAAAGCTTCAAAAATTAATGAGGCAAAATTGAACAAAGCCTGAAAAATCATGCTAAAATCGTTTAAAAAAGTTTTTTATACAAATTTCTGGATTTTTGGGTGTTTCTGCATTTAATAATTCTTACTGGACGCAACGACAGATTTTGCAGGTAAGGAGAACGGGACTGCCGTATGAAATGAAGAAAAAATAATGCCAAAAAAAGTGTTATAAAAATCCAGCAGCTCCATGCCGCATCCGGGGGCACAAGTTACGCAAATTTGGTAGTGGGCCGGGCATGGTGGTGGTGGGGACCGATTTGGTGGGGTGTGACAGATTCAGTTAGGGGGGCCCAGTTAGGGCCCGGGGCCCTCTGATTCTCTGCGTCTCTCCCTCTCACGCATTCTCTCGGGGGGCCCGGATTCAGAAGTGACCGCTGGCCGGTTGTCGGCAGGTCCCTAGGGGAGATTGATGGTCACCAAAATCCGGGGCATTTCAGACTCTAATTTTGCCAAAAGTCATGCTCTCTTTCTTTCTCTCACTCTCTCACACTCTCTCTCTCACTGACCAGAGCTTCAACGCTATTCAGCACCCATCAACCGGGAACTCCGCTGAAAGTTGCACTGGTCAGTCGAGTCTCATAAGGTCTCGCTCTCTCTCTCACTCTCTCTCTCTCTCTCCCTCTCTCCCAGCCATATTCTCGACCCTATTCAGCGCCCATCATCCCCCAATTCCAAAGCTGAAAGTTGTAAATTGGACGGCTCTGACCACCAGACCCCCTTCCTAGTGGGTGACCCAAAGCGATGAACGGAAATTGCCCAACTTTCGGGGCTACTAGTACGATTTTTGGAGGGCCTTATTGGGACTTCATGGCATGATTGGCTAGAAAATCAGAGAAGAGCAGAGCGATCGCTAGAGAGGGTGAGAGTTTGGAGTGTCCCATAGGCTACGAGGTCCGGAAAAATCGAGAGAGTTATTTTACCGGGAATTATTTGTAAGCTGGAATATGTTCTACTTCATATTTCATACGCAAGCACATATGTGAACCTCGTGTTTCTTTGGATTTCAAAAATATAAAAATCAAACTTTAAACTCAATAGAACCTATTTTGTTGGAAACCGGTGTAATTTTGACAAGCCGAAGCTAGAAATCGATCCAGAAATCAGAACTATAGCCCAAGGTTAAAAACAACATCAAACACTCCATGTAAAATTTGGGGGTCGGTGTTTAGCATGCGGTCAAAATTAGGTAAAAATTTCTAAATAAACACAAAATGGAAAACTCACAGTCATCGAGCACCTCTAGGAACTCCAGCTCGTCAAACGCTACAGTGGAAAAAATGTGGATAGAGAGGGTGCATATCGGTAAGACAAAAAAATTAAAAGTAGGAGCGGTAGGAAGAGAGTAAGAGAGTGAGCGAGAGAGAGCGAGAGAGAGAGCGAGAAAGAGAGAGAGCGAAAGCAGGAGAGTCAGAAAAAGAGAGAAACCTGGATTTAATTGGATGTGGTTATACAAAAAAACTATTGTAATACCCAAGCCAATTATGCCGTCTAAATCATATCTTGTCCATATGGAACAGCCTTTCTGAATGAATTTTTTCGAAATTTCAAAATCCCGAATTTTACCGTAACCCTCCCCAATTTTAAGAGCTCAGTTCCTTAAACCCCAAAATGACATAGTGAGAAACAAATAAACTCGAGCTCAATGACCCGAAGCGGAGAGTCAATGTGTTTTTTTTTGCTGTGCAGGGGGGTAAGTTTGAGTTGAGCCGAGCGCGACGACTCGACTCCGGAATCCATTAGGCGCGAGCCCTCCGCAGCCGCCGAAACGGGCCGCTTTCTCTGGCCCTCATCGAGGGGACCCTTTTTTGGAGGCATTAAAGAGAGGGGGAGGGGTGAGGCTTTAGTTGTTCTGGGCTTTGGTTGGGTTTGGCTGCTCAATCACGCAAAAGCCCCAGTTTTTCGGCATGAAAGAGAAGGATTGAAACATTTGGTTTCTGGGAGGAGGGAAAAATGGCATTGATACTTAAATTTACAAATATATTGAAAGAGAGAGAGAGAGAGGTACAGACAGAGAGAGCGAGAGAGAGAGAGAGAGAGAGAGAGATAAAGCTTGAAGGAGTATGCACGAGACCAAGCGAGCCCACATGGAACGTGAGAGGCAGAGAAAGAGAAATGGAGAGAAACAGAGCGAGAAAGAGAGAGAGAGAGAGAGAGAGAGAGAGAGTGAGAGAGGGAGAGAAAGAGAGATGAGAAGAGTAAAATCTCAAATTTCAGGGTCCGAATATTAAAAATACTCTAGAAAACTTATCAAGAAGCGGAAATTCCCATAGATGACTTCCGCAACGCCACTCCACTAAATAGCTAAATTCTATAAGGGTATTCATGCCAAAAGCCTCCCCTCTCTTGCCGTCCCTCGCTCCTCTTCTACGGCAATTGGCCATCCATAAAAAATCTCCTGGGTGCACGAAGCAATAAAGACGTCATATGAGAATAGGAGGGAGGGGATGAAAATGGGCATCGGGGGGGAGGATCGCCATGGGGTGTATTTGGAGTAAAGTCTCGATGAAAATTATATTGAGAGTTAAATCGCAGTCGACTATTGGCTGGTAGCCGGGTATGAAGCGAAAGGGGTGGAAAAATCACAACGCGACGCAGCGAGTCAGCGAGCGGCGCCGCAAATCCGCTTCAGCCCTTTTTCGACCAGATACTAACTGTTATAAAAACGCGGTGTATGGGTCTACAATTCATTAATTTTGTCCATTCTGGACCGCGATCGTGTGTGGTGAGAATTCCGGGTACCAAAAACTAAGCAACCGCCCGCCGAGAGAAGCTCCGGAAAAACAACACTTTGGGCAAGCGGACACGTGATTCAGATACTGTTACGCTAGCGCACGATCCCGGTGAATCCATTGCTCTGACGATGCGCTGGCGTGAGCGGCGCGCGGCGTCAGGCAATTCATGATCCGCAGCGTGCCCGTTACACGTGCGGCATAACGCTTCAGACGTTTGAAACTGCTCTTAATGCGTTGTTTAGACCGAAACGGATCAAAATAGAACGCCCTGGTACCACGCCAGGTGGTTGCGCAAAGCAGGCCGACACGCGCGCTGCGTGAGGCAATCCTTGAAACTGAGCCGTTCGTGATCCCAACGCGCGCAGGGCAGACCTCAAGCGTTGAATATAATTTTTTGAATGTCAATCTTGGAGCCCAACTTAAAACAACGTGCCACACCTAACTACACAAGACGTACTGACGTGCCTAACCGTGCCTGTGCTTCGTGGTGTTGTGGAGTTCCAGCCCAAAGCGCTTGTCTGTGTGTGTCATGCACTATGCGCCCATTTCACACCGAAAAACTGGGCATAACCATCTAGTCCCCCTTCCCACTGCCGTCCATAGGCCAACGACGTACTTCAACGGGGTGTGGCCTCCTCTTCGTGGACAGCTGCCGATCGACACCTTTTTCGGCGAGTCGGCATCTTCAGCTGAGGGTGGCGCGGTGGCTTCTTCGTTTTAAAGGGGTTTGCAAGGCTAGACTTGGTGACGCTGGAGTTGGTTTAATGAAAATTAAATTCTGGACGCAAACAATCGTAATTAGAAAGTATTGGAATACTTTGTATAACAACATGCTCCAAGCCTACGTCAAAGCTCTGCTGCTAAGCCCATGCCTAAGCTGTAGCAAAAGGGAAATGAAGACGAATTTTCTAAGATTTTTTTATGGTTTTCGACCCTTAATTTGTTTTTTGAAAACTCCAGCGTCAATAAATATAACCCGTAGCTCCCGGAAACATAAACAGAAAAAGGTTTGCCGTAAGGGGGTGCTTTGCGGAATGTCGCGTAGTCATCGGAATGTGTCTCGCCTCGGCGCCGTGAGGTAAGGTGTTGTGCCCCTAATTGGCCTTCTCTTATCCGATCTCTCCTCTCTCTCTCTCTCTCTCTCTCTCTCTCTCTCTCTCTTCTCTCACTCTCTCTCCCTTCAACAGGCGCGCAGCATTGCTTATAACCCCTCTCTGCTGCCGTTTGAGTTAACGACATCCCTCCGAGTCGCGGCGATCCACAGCCCATTTGGGGGAATTGGGAATTAATCGGAAATGGGTAAAACTACAGGGGGAAGGAGATTTTGTAGGTTGTTGTAGATTGTAGTTAGCTGTAGTACGGAATACGTAAAAAATAGTTTTTGTCAAAGGTTTTCGTGTTACGCAACTTGTAAATGCGAATTTACCTAGAGTACGAATTTGAGAACATTGTTCAATGCCGCTGTATAACGAGAGAACCGGAGCGCGTGAGTATAGAGATATAAAATTAGCGAGAGAGAGAGAGAGAGAGAGAGAGAGAGAGAGGCAGAGCGAGAAAGAGAGAGAGATATGGAGAGATGGAGAGCGAAGGGGAGTGAGTGAGAGCCAGAGATAGAAAACCTGGGAGCGCACAGATAGAGAAACAGAGAGGCCTAGCCTGAGACAAAGCATGATAGAAAGAAAAATATAGGAAAGAGAGAATGATAGAGCGAGTGAGCGAGAGAGCGGACGTCCATGTGAGAACGTAGAAAACCGGAACCGTAGCAAAACGAGCATCAGAGTCCAATGATTTCTCAACGTAAATTAAGCCTCAAGAAATTGCTTCATAAAACTCTCTCAAACGCTAAACCTCATGCTAAAGTGGGCGCGGAAGAATACCCGAAAGTGGCGCCGCTCTTCTGGGCTGGGTGGTGGATGCGGTGAACGGTGGGAAATGAGATTTGGTGGCATCCGGGAGGGCATTCTGGCCCATCAAAAGGAGCACGAACTAGGGACGGAAAAGGAGGAAGAGGGGGCGAAGACAAAAGAAGAAGCAAGAACGAATCGAAGCAAGAAGGAGAGGAAAGAAAGACCGATACCACTTGAGAACACATGCTAGTCAACGCTGGCTAGTCAACTCGACGTTGAAAGTATGTAATGTTCCAGATGTTAACTTGGGTTATTGAGGGAGGGAGAGAGCGAAAGAGAGAGAGAGAGGGAGAGAGAGAAAGGAAAGAGAACGCCAGAGAAAGAGCGAGCCAGAGCGAGATAGAAAGGAAGAGAGCGAGAGAGAGAGAGAGAAAGAGAGAGAGAGAGCGGAGAGAGAGAGAGAGATAGACTGTGACTTCCCCGCACATTTAAAACGTGCATTTTGCCGATTTTTTCCAGATTTGATCTCGCCATCCTGGACTCGGCTTATAAAACCTGATGAAGCAGGTGGTCCAACAGCAATTCAAAATATCTTGCCTCCACGAAAAGTAATAGAGATCAAAGGTTTCCGAAAAAGACACCGCCGGAAGCGCTATTGTTGTCAAAAGTATTGTCTCTGGGCGTTGTATAGAAAATTGGGGAGACTTGGCGCAACTTGCAAAAACGGGCTTTTGAGCAAAACAGCTGAAGAGCAACGGGGTGTCTTTTTCATGGGGTTTATACCAACACTACGAGGTAATACTATTGTTAGCTCACTTAGAG
>CATQJA010001603.1:0-62619 GCA_958295435.1 Mesorhabditis spiculigera
GGTCACCTCGAACAGTCCCCATTATAGCTTGGCACAGTTTTTTCGACCCTGTTTTTTGACAGCATCGGATAGAGCATAGTCGAATTAGTAGGGCTGCATAGTTTTGAAAGTTTAAAAAGTTAATTTTTGAGTGTTTAAATGGGCCTCAAAGTTGCCAACCCCGAAAAACTATCTCGAAAGCTACTGCACCGAATTTGCTGAAAAATTGTGACAATACCTAATTTGGGATGGCGATCATTTCTCTAATACATCGCAAAGCGCTAAAATAACCGCAACATGGCTAAATCGAAAAGTAAAACCAGTTTTTCGAGATTTTCGAATTTTTAGTATTCGAGCGCAACTTGGAAACTAGCATAGAAAGATGCGCGAGATTTTCTGAATCGATTGGTGTATCGTTTAGCTTGCGCTAGGAATACTAACATTGAAAAAATCGCGATTTGTAGGCGAAAAACGCGGAAAAAATGTCCCATAAAAATACAAATTTGTTAATTTTGTTAATCTGAGCTATCGAAACGCATCTAGAAGCCAAGCCGAAGCGATTGCAAAAAAGAGCAAAAAGAAATTTCCTTTCTTTCGAAATCGCGGAATCGAACCCGGACCCTCCGCCTGGGAGCCCTGTGGCGCAATGAGTAGAGCGTCCGCGTACCAATCCAGAGCCGCCGCTAGTTCAATCCCGGCCCCCTCTTAGAAGCCGAATTTCTTTTTGCTCTTTTTTGCAATCGCTTCGGCTTGGCTTCTAGATGCGTTTTGATACCTCAGATTAACAAAATTAACAAATTTGTATTTTTATGGGACATTTTTTCCGCGTTTTTCGCCTACAAATCGCGATTTTTTTTCAATATTAGTATTCCTAGCGCAAGCTAAACGATACACCAATCGTGCAGAAAATCTGCGCATCTTTCTATGCTAGTTTCAAGTTGCGCTCGGAATACTAAAAATTCGAAACCTCGAAAAACTGGTTTTACTTTCGATTTAGCCGTTGCTGCGTTATTTTAGCGCTTTGCGATGTATTAGAGAAATGATCGCCATCCCAAATTAGGTATTGCCACAATTTTTCAGCAAATTCGGTGCAGTAGCTTTCGAGATAGTTTTTCGGGGTTGGCAACTTTGAGGCCCATTTAAACACTAAAAATTAACTTTTTAAACTTTCAAAACTATGCAGCCCTACTAATTCGACTATGCTCTATCCGATGCTGTCAAAAAAACAGGGTCGAAAAAAACTGTGCCAAGCCTATTTCGGTCCACCCGCAAACGGCCTTTGGAGCTATTGATGTTTGGGGGGGGCATCTTTTTTTAGGGGCTTTTTCCGGCCTAAGCTTGTCTCAAAGCCTAAGCTAACCAAGCCAAGCCCAGCCTAAGCCAAGCCTAAGCCGAGACTAGGCTTAAGCCCAAGTCTAAGCTAATCCTAAGCTAGCTCTAGGCTAAGTCTAAGCTAAGGCTAGGCGAAGCCTAATGTAAGCCTACACTAAGCCTAAGCTAAGCCGAAACCAAGCCTAGGCCTAAGCTAAGCCTAAGCCTAAGCCAAGCCTAGGCATAAGCTAAGTCTCAGCCAAGCGTACGCAAATTTAAAGCTAAGCTTAAGCCTAGACCTAGGCCGCCAAAAAAAGATGCCCCCCAAACATCAATAGCTCCCGGCCTTTTAACTCTACTGGCAAAATCCGAGGTTTTGGTCAAACACGTGCCGAAATTGTCGTGGCGAGTTTCGAGGAAACCCGCTCAGGTACAATTATCAAATCAGTGGCCTCGCCTTCCCAAAAACCGCCAAATTCCCCCTAAAGCACCCACATCTCGGATCAGATCAGCAAGCAGGTGCTGCACGGTGTTGGTCTGGAAGCGGAACTCCAGCCGCTGGCCCGACTGCACGACCATCGCTCGCGATCGGTTCGCCGCACAGCCCCAAGCAGTCCAATCTTCCGCCGACGACTACCTGCAATTTATTCATTCAATACATTTATAAACAAAAGGCGCGCTCCCCGGAGAACACAACAGAAGAACACACGAAAATATAACGAACAGTGTGGTGGTGGAGGAGAAAGCCCGCAGCAAAAAGGACGCGTATATGGTAAAATTCAACAAAATTAGGAAACGGATCGATACGCGATTGGTGTGATATCGGGAGACTTGACTACAACAATGGCGGGCTCGGGGCAGGCGCACGGGGGAATCAGAAGACTTGAGGCAAGAGGAATGACCAGAGACACGGATATATCAAACACAAACGGGATAAGGCAGAGCAAACGCGCGCGACTGAATCGCCACTTGAAAAAGGCCACAACAAAATAGAGGGCTGTGTGTTATCGCAGAGGGTTTTTGGTTAGGTTGACGAATCCGGGTGGTGGTCGAGCGTTTGGCGCGCGCGATAGGCATCTTGATGGTGCGGGTTGTGGACCTAAAAAGTATACTTTTTTGGTTCCTACGCATTTTCGGGGGACCTAACTTTTTTGTATTAGTCTAGAATCGGCTAGTAACTTAGTAGCAATTGTTTTAATCGTTAAGCTTAAAAATTACTAGATACGCTTAAAATACGTCTTATTAAGTTAGTAGGAATTTTTTAGGCTAATAGAAAAACATTCGGTCTCTTTCTCCGATAATACAAATAACCGGAAATTTCCCTAAACAAACGTGCAAAAAGGTAACTCACCCCTATCCGTGCTCCGGTCATCCCTCGCCATTTATTTTTTGGGGCCCACTGCCAGCGGCTGTCCAATGTCCTGGAAAACAATAGTGATAATTTCCAGGACGCTCACCTTGCCGCGCAGCTTGACGCCCAAGGCTCGCTCGAGCTTGTTCATGATTTGTTGATTAGGGACGGCTTTGCCGTTCTCGTACTCGGCCACCACCTAAAAAAAGAGAAAAACATTTTAACCTAGAGGAACTAGTCGAACCTGCGGCTTCTCGTTGATCCTGGTGGACAGGTCTTTTTGGGTCCAGCCCTTCGTGGCGCGGGCTTGTTGCATGACCTAAAAATAGGCCTAAAATCGAGAATCGAAACCAACCTTGCCGAGGTTGAGGGAGACTCGGTCGTGGTGCAGCTCCTCGGTCTCTTCGTCAAGGTGTAGGGTGTTCTACATACAATAATTTTGTAAACTAGCGGAAATTGTACCTTGTTGGAAGTATGCTGCCGGTTGGCCGAGACGGCCATCTTCTTTTGAGTCTCAACGGCGGCGCCGGCGCGAAGAGCGGCGTTGACGGCCGACTGAAAAAGGGCGGATTTAGAAAATGATCAGAAATTCCAAGAAAAAAACCCGAAATTTAATTTTGCTGAAAAATACCTGAGATTTCAGCGTCTTCGGCGCGGGGCCACGCTTCGAGATGACGATCGAGATGTTGGGGTCGGCGTCAGAGTACATGGGGGCGCTCTTGCTCATGTTGAGAAGTGTTGGAGTCGTGTAAAACCTGAAAGGAATAGTGTAATGATTTCTTCCAAAATCCACAAAGAAAAAGGTCACAAATGATGACCACAAAGGTCATCATCCAATTCAGAATAAAAGACCCAAGATCTTGGCAGGGCTCACAAGCTTTCAGATAGATTTTACGGGAATCTTGCGGCAAGTGGGGAATCGACTGATAGCGGGATGAGTCATCGAAAAGAGCGCATGATGGAAATAATGGCGATAGACGTAGTTTTTACAACATAGTCCATTTTTACAACAAATTTCGGTATTTTGGGAGTAACAGCGCGTATAATTGCATTACGATAAAATGAAAAGACTCATCGTAAAGAGCGCAGAAAAGCAAGCGGAATAATCGTGAAACGGTCATCTAACTGCGCATTGGTCCCATTTAAAGATGTACTAAACGAACAATAACGTTGAGAAATAAATTTCTGCTTTTTCTAATCTCGAAAACACGTGTTTAATTTGACCCTAGCAAAATTAAATATCTCCTCGCCAACAACAAGGAAGGGAAATCAAAGAGTTAAAATCGCCAACTGGTTTCAGCTCACCAGCGACACACACATAGCTGTTCTCGCATTGTTAAACTACTTTCTAGGTAAATTCTACTTTTGTAATTCCGGAAACCATAAGTTTTTACGTCATAATACGATGGGGTTTAGGTATCAAAAATAAGCGGAGATTGCTCTCTAATCAATTTGGAAGGAAATAAACTACAGAAAAAGCACCCCAGGATAAGCCTTTCCGCTTCTTATGCAATTTTGAGCAGTGCTGACCGGGCATTCCGGCTCTTGACCCCCACTTTCAGCCTTGGCGTTTCATTTGGCAGGCAGCGCACTGGGTTCACGGGTACATTGGAGCCTCGTGTACGCTTGACCACTCCAACGCCGCGCGGTCAAGAAGAATGGCCGCCGCACTCGAGGTCAACAACAATTGGCTGCCCAACACGACCCCAAAAAAATGTTAGAACATCGGAAAATAATTATAAAAGGCGTTGTTGCAGTTACAAGTGTCTGAGATCATGGCCTAACTGAGAAAAAACGATTAAAAGGTGCCTGCAAAGCGTTTTTTCAAGTTTTTTTCTTCGGATATATTTTTTTTAATTATAAATATTGGAAGCAGTTTTGACCGTTTTACTATTCCTAAAGGCGAAAACTTCACAAATGTGGAAGAAAAAATATCGATTTTTCCGACCAGAAGAGGACGATTTCTGACCAAAATATCGACTTTTTAAAACATTTTGAAAGTTTTTAGATGGTCTTTCAAGGTGAACGATAAATTTGTAAGAACTTTTCCCGAGTAAATTCCCTTTGCAATCTTTATTCGGCCTCGAAAACCAGTAAGACGAAAATCACAACGCAAAAAGCAAGAAGAGGGCAAGCGATACAGTTTTATCGACAGAATGACGCGTGTGAAAGGACAAGTATTTTTTAACAGAGAAGTGACTTTTTGTAATGTTAATTTGGCGAAGGTGACGGGGCGACGGCAGCAGCGAGTTCAGGAAGTGTGCTCCTCGTAGACGCCGCGGCGGATCTTGTCGAGCTCGTCGGCGAGCACGGAGAAGCTCGGGCGCTTCAGCGGCTCCTCCGCCCAGCATTTGGCCATCAGCCCGCGGATCGGGGGTGGGATCTGAAGAAGGGATGGTTTTATTCAAAGTAAATTCGCTCTCCTCTTCCTCAACAATCTCTGCTAGCTTGCCCACATTATTCGGGAGCTCCATGCGGAACTGCTGGCCCTTGAGCAGCTCCTCGCGGACGACCCTATTCCGGAGCCCCGGGTACGGCTCGCGGCCCTCGTTGTAGAACTCGAACAGCATCACCCCGTACGCCCACACGTCGCTCGCCCACGAGAACTCGCCGCTGCGGAGGACCTAAAGGGTAGGGATGACACTGTCACGCTCCCTGAAAAATACCTCGGGCGAGGCCCACTTTATCGGGAGCACCATGCCGTTCTGCTCGTGCTCACGGCGGCGCAGCGAGTCGACGTCGACGGTGAGGCCGAAATCGGCCACTTTCAGCTGGAAAAGGCGGGCTAGCAGAGACTATTTGAGGAATTCGCACCACCAGCTGCTCGGTGAGCAGGCAGTTCCGGGAGGCGACATCGCGATGGACAAAGTCGCGCCGGGCCAGGTAGCCGAGTCCCTCGCACGCCTCGATGGCGAACCGTGTCTAGAGGTGTAGTTTGTAGCTAGCATAGGCTTAGGCTTCTTCTTCACCTTGACGGCAAATCCGACGCCCTCGCCGTGCTTCTGCAGGTACTGGAAAAGCTGATAAATCACCATGACTACGCAACGCTACGCTCCGAACGCTGCCCCCCTTGCAGCACTCCATGACGATCGTCAGCGCCGGGCTGAGGGAGCAGATGCCGTAGAATTGGACTGGAAATTCGGATTCTCGTCGGGAACGGGCAGGCTCGCAGAGATCCTTGAGGAGTCATGCAGATCCCACCAATATTCGGGTGGTTGAGCTGCCACATGACGTAGGCCTCGTCGAGGAACATCTTGTGCTGCGTGATGTCCTTGGTCCGGTTGGCGTTCGGGTCGAGGCTGAGGGTGGACGGCTTGAAGATCTTGGCGGCGACCTCGCTGCGACGGCCGTTTTCGAGGAGGGAGGCGATGTAGACCTAAAAAAAGGTGTTTAGGGCATGCTAGCAGAGACTGTTGGGGAAGAGCTGAGGGCAGGCTAGCAGAAACCACTCAGGAACGAACCAGCCCAAAGTTTCCACCACCAATCTTGTCGTGCAGCTGGATGCGTTTGTGGGGGAGGAGATAGGGCTAGAATTCGGAGGCTTGAATTCCACTGCGTAATCGATTCCTACGGCTCGTCGGATGGAGCGCTGGAGGAAAGCGAGGCGACTTCCGCCCTCGAATCGCATCGAGATGCCGGCGCCGCCGCACGCGTGATCGGAGATGAGCTCGTGGATGGTCGGCTTGGAGACGCGGCCGCCTTCCAGGTAGTAGTGGCGCGTTTTCTGGAAGTAGCGGAGTGAGAGACAGAGAGAGAGAGAGAGAGAGAGAGAGAGGGAGAGAGAGAGCGAGAGAGAGTTCTGCCTCACCTCGCTGAACCGGATCGGGACGAAGCGGATGTCCTGGTAGCCGACGTAGAGCCCGATGCCGCCCTCCAGACGCAGCTAAATCAGGCAGGTTAGCAGAGGTTCTTTGAGGAGGGCAGGCTAGCAGTGTCCGCGGTCGAATTTACCCCTTTCTGCTCGGTGATGACGGGCACGATGCCGCACACGTAGTCGCCGGGCAACTGCAAGATCTTGGCGAGGTAGTGCTTCGTGAAGTAGCCGTGGAAGTACTCGCGGTTCACCACCGACTCGTCCACCAGCGACCAGCTGAAGGTGTAAGGTACGTGCGTCGCCAAAGCCGAAACCCACAATTCAGTCAGCTGGGCCTTCAGCGACTCCTGCGACGCCTGCTCTTCGGCCTTCAGCGGTCCCGGCAGGCCAGTGGCCTCCTTGCTGATGAGCTGAATTTGCATAAATTTAGCGCAAGGTTAGAAAATGGTCACCTTCTTCTTGTTGGACCCCGACGCGCCACTCTTCTTGACGATCATCATCGAGGGGCTCTTCACGGAATTGCGGCGTCGGATGAATGGGGCCTAGCAGAGATTGTTGAGGAAGGGGAGAGGGCAGGCTAGCAGAGATTGTTGAGGAAGAGGAGAGGGCAGGCTAGCAGAGATTGTTGAGGAAGAGGAGAGGCAGGCTAGCAGAGATTGTTGAGGAAGAGGAGAGGGCAGGCTAGCAGAGATTGTTGAGGAAGAGGAGAGGGCAGGCTAGCAGAGATTGTTGAGGAAGAGGGAGAGGCAGGCTAGCAGAGATTGTTGAGGGAAGAGGAGAGGGGCAGGCTAGCAGAGATTGTTGAGGAAGAGGAGAGGGCAGGCTAGCAGAGATTGTTGAGGAAGAGGAGAGGGCAGGCTAGCAGAGATTGTTGAGGAAGAGGAGAGGGCAGGCTAGCAGAGATTGTTGAGGAAGAGGAGAGGGCAGGCTAGCAGAGATTGTTGAGGAAGAGGAGAGGGCAGGCTAGCAGAGATTGCTGAGGAAGAGGTGAGGGCAGGCTAGCAGAGATTGTTGAGGAAGAGGAGAGGGCAGGCTAGCAGAGATTGTTGAGGAAGAGGAGAGGGCAGGCTAGCAGATATTGTTGAGGAAGAGGAGAGGGCAGGCTAGCAGAGATTGTTGAGGAAGAGGAGAGGGCAGGCTAGCAGAGATTGTTGAGGAAGAGGAGAGGGCAGGCTAGCAGAGATTGCTGAGGAAGAGGTGAGGGCAGGCTAGCAGAGATTGTTGAGGAAGAGGAGAGGGCAGGCTAGCAGAGATTGTTGAGGAAGAGGAGAGGGCAGGCTAGCAGATATTGTTGAGGAAGAGGAGAGGGCAGGCTAGCAGAGATTGTTGAGGAAGAGGAGAGGGAAGGCTAGCAGAGATTGTTGAGGAAGAGGAGAGGGAAGGCTAGCAGAGATTGTTGAGGAAGAGGAGAGGGCAGGCTAGCAGAGATTGTTGAGGAAGAGGAGAGGGAAGGCTAGCAGAGATTGTTGAGGAAGAGGAGAGGGCAGGCTAGCAGAGATTGTTGAGAAACGGTAGAGGGCAATCTAGCAAAGGCAAACTACCTGAAAAGCCTGGAAGAGCCCCGGGTTGTTGTTGTCGACCCGTCGGGTGGGGTGTTTCAGCTGCGGCATCGGGTTCGGCATGTACTTGCTGGGGTTCCTGAAAA
Source organism: Mesorhabditis spiculigera (assembly GCA_958295435.1). Classification (NCBI taxonomy): domain Eukaryota; kingdom Metazoa; phylum Nematoda; class Chromadorea; order Rhabditida; family Rhabditidae; genus Mesorhabditis; species Mesorhabditis spiculigera. The sequence goes on from CATQJA010001603.1 coordinate 8,101, forward strand.
ATTCGTCTCTCAAAAATTTTAAAGGCATGGTGACAGCAGGCCAGGCGGCTACCCACAATGAGATGGGCTGCATGATGCTGGGGAGGATCTCACGCGACGGCTTCTCGGTCGACAGCCCCTTCCGCTGGGGGGCGGTTTGCTCACGGATTTTTCGGGCCGGGCTCTGGGGCTCGGCGGAGCCGATGGTGGGCGCTGGAAGGGGAGGCAGGTTAGCAGAGATGCTTTAGGAAGTCGAACCTGCGCCATAGCACGACTTCAGCGGCGGCGACTTCTGACGCTCGTCTCGCTTGGGCGCGTTTTCTAAATGAGCAAGCTTAGGCTTGGTTTAGCTTAGGCTTAGCTTAGGCTTAGCTTAGGCTTAGCTTAGGCTTAGCTTAGGCTTAGCTTAGGCTTATGCTTAGGCTACAGTACCTCCTGCTTCATTCTTCGGCGGCGTCGGCTCGTCGCTGTCCTCGAGCGGCCCCTGGCCGGCCTGCTGCTCCTTTCGCTTCTGCGAAGAATTACCATAGCATGTCCAAAATTGTGTAATTTGCATCAAGCCACCGCATTAATGAAAAAAAACCCACAGTCCGGTGAAGCAACCGGGCGGACATCCCTCAGAAAAGCGCCAAATCACAGAAAAACCCACGCGGCCCGTTTTTTCATAGTGAATTTCGGACGCAAATCACCCTGTGTGCCGGAATTCGGCCGTTCTCGTATGCTAACTACAAACTACAGATTTTTGTATGTTGCCAAAGACTACAGAATTTTCAAGAAATCACCATTTTTGGTGTACTCTCGCATTATCGGGGGGGCTCAGTTTGATACTAACAAGTTCGGAAAAACCTTTTCACGTAATATCAAATATTTTTATACCCCTTGATTCAAATTTAACAGTATTTCATGAAAACAACAGCCAAAAAAGCTTCAAAGATAAAATTCAAAATGTTGGTCGAAAAACTTACATTTTTTTGAATTATTGTATAGGATCTTTTGCCTTATCGGGGGGGATTTTAATAGGAATTATTGTTGAAAGTTTTTCATAAAATAACACTTTATTTTCACTAGAATAAACTCTAAAAACTTCCAAAAATTCGAAATTTTGGTAAAAAATGGCAGTTTTTGGTCGAAAAATCTATATTTTTCGATTTTATATTAAAGATCGGTGAAATTCTTACGCTTAAGAACAGTAAAAATAGTAAAAAAAGTTTATAAGCACTTCAGCTATTGATATTAGAAAAATGGATACTAAAAAGTGGGTTTTCCCCCTTGACCCTCCTCCCGTTAATGCCAAAGTGCCATTTTGAACGACTACCTTTTTCTAGAAAAACTAGAAGCATCTGCCCATTCTCACGTCATAAATGCTCGATCTTCGGGATGATAGCCCGAGGGCATTTGAGAGGCCCGCGCGCCCAATATTGACCCAGATACACGACGATGACCACTTCTGCCCCCCTTGTCATTTGACTCGTATGCAAATCACTGGGTGATGCTATCCCAACTCAGCCAAGAGCTCCTCTACCCAGCCGCTTATCTACGCCAGAACGTCCTCAACCCGTTGCAGGAATATATGGCACTACCCGCGAGAAGTCCGATTAGTAAGTAGCTTTGTTGCGTAAGTTAAGTCTAAGCCTCTAAGCCTGCTAAGCCTCATAGGCCTCCAAAGTCTCCTAAGCCTCCTAAGCCTGCTAAGCCGCTAAGCCTCCTAAGCCTCCTAAGCCTCCTAAGACTCCCAAGCCTCCCAAGCCTAACCCTCAGCCTAAGTAAGCCCAAGCTAAGCCTAAGTTAAACTTAACCTAGGCCTAAACTAAGCCTAAGCTAAGCCTACGGCAAGCCTAAGCCAAGTGTAAGCTAAACCTAAGCTAAGCCTAATCCTCCCAAGCCTCCTAAGTCACCCAAGTCTCCTAATCCTGAGCTAGGCTTTGAGCTTCAATGGCTCAGTCTAAGTCTTAAATTTAGAATTAAGAGCCTGACAACATAAGCAAGTTTCAAAGCCCTTTTTCCCAAGCCGAGCTTGTCCGGCTTAACCGGCTTCGTTTCCGGAGTATAGCTTCAAAGTTTTAAGTACTTTCGGACAAGTTAAGCAAGCTTAGAAGGCTTTTTTCTGAAGTCGAACTTCTCCGACTTAACCGGCTTCGTTTCCTAGGATAGCCTCCAGATTTTAAATACTTTTGAACAGACTGTTAAGCGTGTTAAAAACTTCACTTCCGGGCATTAGCCTCAAAATTTTAGGTTATTTCCGCCAAGTTAAGCATGCTTATCAGCCTCTTAAAGGCGAGCTTCTCCGGCTTCAGCGGCTTCATTTTCGGAGTATAGCCTCAAGATTTCAAGTACTTTTGGAAAATTTAAGCCATCTTATAGGCCTTTTTTAAAGCCAAGCTTCTGCGACTTGTTTGCGGCTTGTGTTCCGCCAGGCTCCGCCCAAATTTTTGTGCGCCCATGGCAGAGGGGGACCCTCGCGCAAGCCCTCTTCGATCAGCTGACACCATGCCGCCCGGGGGCCCGGCTCGATATTCAAATAATGGCCACACCTCGATGTAGAGCATTTTAACTATTATTTAATTACATTTATTAGATTAGTTGTTACAGTATTTCGCCATTTATACAATTTAAATAACTCGTTTAAGCCCACGAAAGCGTAAAATCCGGCTTTTATACACTTTCCATAACTTCCCGAATTAAAAATGACGAAAAATCGTGTTCCATTATTTTTATATTATTTAAATACAATCATTAGATACAGTTTTACATTATCCACCCATCGTCTCCATTAAAATAGCCTTTTTAGGCCCACATAGCGTAAGAATCCGGCCTTTAGGCACTTTTCTTAGCTTTGAGAATCCAGAAATTGGCGAAAAATCGAGTTTCAGTATTGTTTAAGTGCTTTAAATACATTTATTAGATCCATTTTTGCAATTTCCATGCCTTTTCCATCTTCCAGAAACTATACACCCAGAAAACTATAAAAAATCAACGATTTTACCCTTGTTTTTGGCTACCACCAGCGAGAAAGTGGCGGAAAATCGATTTTCTTTTATTTTGATAGAATTTAAATACAAGTAATTGTTTAATTTGGTATTACTTTGATATACATACGCTTTTTCATTGGCTAAATATCTTTTTTACGCCTGGAAAATAAAGTTTAAAACCCGGAAACTTGAAAAAAAACCGGTAAATTTTAATAGCTAGCTTTTAAAACAGTACTCAACCTTTTTTTGCGATATTTTCCTGTTAAAAAGTGTCCAAATATTTTTTTGGATTTTTTGAGCCTAGAAAAAGTAAATCGGCCCCGAAAACCGTAAAAATTGACCAAAATCGAGGCTCCGTCTCGAAAAAAATCTAATTTGGCAGGCTAGCAGAAACATTTTGGGAAAGGTTGAAGTTTAGGTCAATCGATTACGCAACTAAAATCAGGTTTAGGGACGTCTAGGAAGGTTACAAGATTGATTGTTTGTTTGTTTTCTTTTCCTTACGGCCTAGCATTTAGAAAGCCGGAATTCTTGCCGAAAAGTGTGCCAGTTTTTGAACGGGCGCCCCGGTAGAAATTTCGCAATGTGTTGCACAAGCCTCTCCAATTTTTCTTGCGTTAAATATTGCCGGGCAGATAGTGAAAGCATCATTTTTTACGCTTAACCCTTTCCGAAATATTCCTAAAAACGTTGTCGCCCCCCGGAAATGGCATCTTTTGTAGCAGCAGATATGGGCGCCGACGAGATCGCCGACCTCGCCTCCGTCACGTTCAACCAGGATGGAAAGTGAGTTGCAGAGATTATTGAGGAAGTGGAGAGGGCAGGCTAGCAGAGATTGTTGAGGAAAATCCTACCATTAATGCGCAAATTTCCAGATCCCTAGCCGTCGGCCATGCATCCGGCTACATGCTGTATTCAATGCAGGATTGCGCCGAGTCGTCAGCCCTGCAGTGCGACCCACACGTCGAGCCCAGTAAGTTAAAAAAATTTGTGATTTTATGTTGATTTTAGAGCTTTCCGATGCGATCATTGTCGAGCGGCTGTTCAACTCCTCGTTGGTGGTGGGTTATCTTCCTCAACACTCTCTGCTTGGCTGCCCTCTCCTCTTCCTCAACAATCTCTGCTAGCCTGCCCTCTCCTCTTCCTCAACAATCTCTGCTAGCTTGCCCTCTCCTCTTCCTCAACAATCTCTGCTAGCCTGCCCTCTCCTCTTCCTCAACAATCTCTGCTAGCTTGCCCTCTCCTCTTCCTCAACAATCTCTGCTAGCCTGCCCTCTCCTCTTCCTCAACAATCTCTGCTAGCCTCCCCTCTCCTCTTCCTCAACAATCTCTGCTAGCCTGCCCTCTCCTCTTCCTCAACAATCTCTGCTAGCCTGCCCTCTCCTCTTCTCAATTTGCTTTTATTTTTCAGGTGATCGTCTCCCGACTCCAACCCCGCGTGATGTACGTCTACCACTCGCAGAGCAAGAACATGATCTGCGACTACAAATACGGCAACACGGTGCTGGCAGTGAAGCTGAACCGCGAGCGGGTGGTCGTGTGCCTTGAGGACGCGCTGTACATCTACAACCTCAAGGACATGAAGGTGCGGATCAGGCTTAGGCTTAGGCTTATCTTCAAAAAACACTGAAGCCAAAAATCCCAAAAAATCTTGTCCTTCCAGATGATGCACTCAATCTGCGACACTCCGCCCAACAAGCACGGCCTCATCGACCTGTCGGCAAACGACCAGAATTGCTACCTGGCCTACCCCGGAAATCACAACAATGGAACGGTAGGGGCAAGCTAGCAGAGACGATTTGGGGAAACTTTAGGCAGCTAGCCGAGAACCTATAAAAAAGGGGTGATCGGGGAAAGCTAGCATAGTTGATTGGAGATTATTGTCCATTTTCCAGGTGTACATCTTCGACGCAAAAAATCTCACCTCGGTCAACACGTTCACCGCCCATAACAGCCCGCTAGCGTCGATGCGGTTCAGCGCCGACGGGCAGAAGCTGGCCACTGCCGGCGCCAAGGGTAAGCCTAAGCCAAAGCCCAAGCCTAAACATAAGCCGATGCACTCATTCATTTTTAAGGTACCGTCATCCGGGTCTTCTCCTTGCCGAAGGGCGACAAGCTGTTCGAGTTTCAGCGTGGCATTTCGAGGTAAATTTTCTGGTACTTTTTAAAGAATTTTTCAGGAACGCCACCATCTACTCGATGTGCTTCTCGGCCGACTCGAACTTCTTATGCACCAGCTCGAACACCGAGACGGTGCACGTCTTCAAGCTGGAGCCGCCGGCAAACAAGTGGGTGGTAGGCTAGCAGACGTTGTTGAGGAAGAGGAGAGGGCAGGCTAGCAGAGATTGTTGAGGAAGAGGAAAGGGCAGGCTAGCAGAGATTGTTGAGGAAGAGGAGAGGGCAGGCTAGCAGAGATTGTTGAGGAAGAGGAAAGGGCAGGCTAGCAGAGATTGTTGAGGAAGAGGAGAGGGCAGGCTAGCAGAGATTGTTGAGGAAGAGGAGAGGGCAGGCTAGCAGAGATTGTTGAGGAAGAGGAGAGGGCAGGCTAGCAGAGATTGTTGAGGAAGAGGAGAGAGATTTTTGCGGCATCTGAAAACCCTTTTCATTTCAGAGATTCTTCGCCCAATCAGTCGTCAAACGGCGGCTGGATTGAGTATTTCCAGTCGAGCCTCCACCTCCCACAGGTACAGTAGCTGGGGCACCATTTAGAAAAAAAGCGACCTTCCAGATGAACGACTTGACGTTGAGGGAGCGGTCCTTTGCCTCAGCCCACCTACCTTCGCCTGGATCTCGGAACGTCGCCGCCATGCCCACGTGAGTCGCTTGGCAGGATAGCAGGGTTACTTTAGGATCGACACTAACTTCTTTATAAAACCTCAATTTCAGGATTAATGGAATGCCACATCTTCTGGTCGCCACCACCGAGGGCTTCCTCTATTGCTACCGCATCGAGCACGACGGCGGCGAGTGCCATCTGGTGCGACAGCATCGGATTGGTAAGTAAAGGGCTTTTTATCGATATTTAAAGGGATGCCGACGGCATGTGTCGATCCCCCCCATCAACAAATTGGCAAGTAGCCAACAGGGGAGAGAGCGCGCCCAGGGGAGAGGCGCAGAGACATTTTCTTTCCCGCGCGTAATCGATTGACTTATGCCGTCCTTATCTCTTTAAACCCCGGCAAAATTACATAATCTTTTATGGATTTTCAGGACCCCAGAACAACGGCTCCGGGAAGCAGGGAAGCCCTTCCGGATCGGCCGGATCGAATCGAAGTGGCAGGCATGCTGATGGGGTGAGTGTTCTCTGCTAGCCCTGCCCTCTCCTCTTCCTCAACAATCTCTGCTAGCCCTGCCCTCTCCTCTTCCTCAACAATCTCTGCTAGCCCTGCCCTCTCCTCTTCCTCAACAATCTCTGCTAGTCTGCCCTCTCCTCTTCCTCAACAATCTCTGCTAGCCTGCCCTCTCCTCTTCCTCAACAATCTCTGCTAGCCTGCCCTCTCCTCTTCCTCAACAATCTCTGCTAGCCTGCCCTCTCCTCTTCCTCAACAATCTCTGCTAGCCTGCCCTCTCCTCGTCCTCAACAATCTCTGCTAGCCGGCCCTTAAAATCCATTTTCCAGGCCGACCCCCCGAACCCGAACGACATTGCCGACTTTCCGCCGATGACGCACAGCAGCGGATAACCTCTAGATTTGCCATCCTGACGATGTTGTAGTTTGTAGCCCAGCCAAAAGCTTAGCCTAAAATAGTCTCTGCTAGCTTGCCTCGGAAATTCTTGCCAAGCTACAAACTACAACCCAGTCCCGTCTTCACAAATTCCGTCCACACACTATGTCAAACTTGATAATTCCGCCCTTTTTCGAGGTCATTTATGCGTTGCGTGTATCGTCCTGTACTCCTCGACCAGTCTTCAGACGTCTCTGGGATCTGTCATTCTGTCGACTCTGCCCCATTTTGGCCCCATGTATAGAGTATTCCCAGGGTCATACTTTTTGTAAAAATCATCTGTATTTTCGGCTTTATCAACGTTACATTAATGCTGATTTTTATGGTCCGCCTTACCCATTATATTGTCTTTTCCCCTCAAATCTCATCGATGCGCACTGATAAATAATGCTGGTCAACGTGATTTGCATAAAATTGGCAGAAAAATAAGAAAAAATAGAAGTACAAACCCGAGAATTCGGAAAATTCGGAAAAGCTAAGTTGATTTTGCCGACTTCGATCTGCCGACTTCGATCTGCCGACTTTTTAGACCAAAATTTTCCAAATTTTCGACCTTTTGCAAACAAGTTTCTACCTTTTTAAACTTTTTGTGTTTTAAATATAGTTAAAATTCACCAAAAACATGTAAAAACACTTCATATTTACTAGGCCAACCGGGGTCTCCGGGAAAAATTTTATTAGTCGCAGAAATCCCGGAACAAATCGGCCAGCTATGCAAACAGCAGGATCATGGCCTGGGGCCCCAAAATTAGAGCCTCGTCAAAAAATTGGCCATGCTCCGACTTTTCATTTTTACGATTTTGTTTCCTACCGTACTCTTTCTTACGATATGCCCGACGACGCGGAGAACGACGAGGAAAGTGGGTATTTCTGGGCAGGCTAGCAGAGATAATTGAGGAGGGTTTTAGCTGACGACATCCACATCAACAACTACGACCACTACAATGACCACGACAAGTGCAATAAGTCAGTGCCAAACTCAGGGCTTGGAATACGATTTAAATGGCGTTGTAAAATTACTATTTTTCTTTTGAGGATATTTTAGATCTCGAGAAAAAAAATTCCACTCATCTTCAGGTTGCGCCTCATGCCGTCCGGAGCAGATTACGGTAGAAAATTCTACAACTGAGTTTACAATTGTAAGTTTCAGGAACTGGCTTTTGTTCAATTCCCACATTAATGTTTGTATTTTCTGGCCTGTAATTTCAAATTTTAGTCAGCACAGGAAATCGTCGTTTTGTAGTTTGTAGTAACTAGACAAAAACTTGAATTTCCAGCCCTTCGCCTCGGACATCATCTCAGTCGATGACACGACCGGATGCAAAATTCGGACCTTCACCTGCACCGGAATAACTCTGAACGTGGTCATCATTTCGGTGGGCAGGCCAGCAGAGATTGTTGAGAAAGAGGAGAGGACAGGCTAGCAGAGATTGTTGAGGAAGAGGAGAGGGCAGGCTAGCAGAGATTGTTGAGGAAGAGGAGAGGGCAGGCTAGCAGAGATTGTTGAGGAAGAGGAGAGGGCAGGCTGGCAGAGATTGTTGAGGAAGAGGAGAGGACAGGCTAGCAGAGATTGTTGAGGAAGAGGAGAGGACAGGCTAGCAGAGATTGTTGAGGAAGAGGAGAGGGCAGGCTAGCAGAGATTGTTGAGGAAAAGTCGGCGATTCTAGGTGAATTTTGATGACTACACGCAAGGGGACATCACCTCGACTTCCGTCACATTTCAATGCAATGCCGACGGCGTCTGGCAGTATACGGTAGCTTTAAGAATTTTTTAGTAGCTTGTTTTTAGGTCGACCCGAACGAGCCGCTCCTATCGACATTCATCGTGAACTCCGTGCTCTGTGAAGACGTAGGGCCCTAATTGTCTGATCGCATTTCTTGCGTATAAAGGTATAAATGTGTATAAAGTTCAGACTGCATCGATTATTGCGTAAAATAATGTTTCGAGCTTAAATATCATTGCGCGGACGGATAAACGTGTAGTTGGACGCCTTTTCCGTTTTGTTTGCTCAATCTTCGTTTTAGGAATTTTTATCAATGAAAAGCGAATCGAAATCGAATTGTCCCGTATTTCCAATCAGTGTTTAAAATCCTGAACCGTTTGCGTGACGATGAGGACGGTCATGATCGTGGCGACGGCGATGCCGATCATCCACGGGATTAGCACGTGTTTTCGCTGCTTGGCCCATCGCCAGCCCCGTGAGACACGGTCCTGTGATTCGTAAGCAACGTAGCCTGGAAGATATGTGAACTTACCACGCCTAATCTAAGTCTAAGCTTAACCTAAGTCTAAGCCTAAGCTAAGCCTAAGCTAAGCCTACGCTAAGCCTAAGTTAAGCCTAAGCTAAGCCTAAGCTAAGCCTAAGCTAAGCCTAAGCTAAGCCTAAGCTAAGCCTACGCGAAGTCCAAGCCAAATCCTAAGCTAAGCCTAAGCATAAGCCCCTCTGCTAATCATTTTATGAAGCTCACTGTATTGCATGGGTTTGTAGTCGTCGTAGAAATCGTAGCGTGGGGCGACGTCGTTGAAGACTTCTTGCGAATGGATCGTATTTAGGCGTGTACTGTAATTTTAGAAATTGCTGTTTAAGTAGAGAAAGGTTACCGTCGTGTTTCCTTCACTCTGGCCGCTTTCCGGACCGGAGCCATGGGGAGACGACGTTGGTTTTGGAGCTGAAAGATGGAATTAGAGAGAGAGAGAGCGAGAGAGAGAGAGAGAGAGAGAGAGCCAGAGGAAGAACGAGTAAGAGAATGAGAGAGTGAGTGAGAGAGAGAGACCTGCAGATCGCCGATACAAACGCTGCTCGAGTGCCGCCTTGAGGCCAGTAGCGCCGGGTCGAGGTGCTGAAAAAGTGTTATTTTTCCTGGTCTTATCACCCACCCTCGTAAAAACAAGATAACTAAATAGCTACTTTCCCCAAACAGTCTCTGCTAGCCTGCCCCTCCTCAAAAACTACGCACAAATCCGGTGGACATCGAGTCGAGATGTGTCTGGTTGTCGTGCATCGTGTGGCCACGGGCCCGCCCCGGCTGCTTTAGATAGTGGCTGGCCATCTCAGGCTAGAATTTTAAAATTTAATAAATCTGTATTTTAGATTAGTACTTAATAGATAATAGAAGAATTACCGGTATTTAATAGATTAAAAACTCTGGCTGGCTGAATAGGCTCCACCTTGGCAAATTGCCACCGTTTACGGGCACCGGACGCCGATAAGCCGGCGCTTCTTCGGTCAATAGCAGGAAACGGATGGCTTGGTATGAAGCCAGGGATCGGCAAATATTAGACGGCGCTTCTCGGTTAACGGGGGGAAGCTAATTTCTATTTTTTCGTCTGTTAATAATCAATAGAGCACTTTCACAATGTTTTAGTAGCTTCTGATTGCTAGAAAACTATAAAAACTTTTTATTTAGAAAAATCGCAATTGTTTTTCCTTTCCCTTTTTGGCCATTTTTCATACATTTTTGGCCAAAAAGTCAAAAATTTTCGAAATAAAATTTTTTGAATATGGTTTTTATATCTAAAAACTGTGTAAAATACTATAAAATGGTTTATGGTTCGTTATCCGTAAGGAAATAATGGGCAAAAATTGGTTCCCCGTTAATAAGGAAGCACCCACATTTCATGATTTTTAGTCTTTCCCAATTAAAACAAATACAGTTCTCTGCTCCGATCCCTTGTTTTAGCTAAACGCCAGCCAAGCTCCGGTAATAGACGCATCTTTAGTAATTTAAAAATGTCCTACTTGTTTACCTTCTTTTATTACTTATTTTTTAAGAATATTCTTTTTGGTTTTATTATTTTTGCTTCTTTGATCAAGATTTCAAGCTCCCTCGCTGTTGCCTCGTCGATAGGAATGCCGCGTTTTTCACAGGGTCCTTTTCCTAACCTAAAGGTCCCGAGAAATTTTTCTAAAACTTCAACGAAACCCTTCGAAACTCGTTGCTTTCAAAAATAACAAAATTCCAGATGCCCAGCTCGGGAAAGTTGAAGACGCGGAAGCGGCGGGCCGATGCGGTGAAGCCGGCCGCCGAGCTAGAAGCCGGGGATGACGACCCGAATGCAGTGATGCTAGGTAAAAAACGAGGAGTTTCCATTAGAATTGACCATTTTTAGGCCCGAAAAAGAAGAAGGTTAAAAAGGCGGCCGACGAGAAGCAGACCAAGTACAACCTGAAGCGTCGCGCGATGAAGGAGCGCAAAGAGGCCAAGCTCACCAAAAAGGCGCGCAAGCAGCTGGCCGCCGTGGCCAAGCGGAAAGAGGATCGACAAACGGTATGAGAATCGTATGTTTCGATGCTTTAGGAGCCCCAGGATGACCAAAATTTTACGCCGGGGACTAATATAGTAAAAACAATGCGATTTTTCGACCAAAGGGGGCCGATTTTCGTCACAAATTGACCAATTTTGGATTTTACGCTTTTCTAAGCTTTATGATATATTTTTTGCATTGAATATAGTTAGGTTTTGTCAAAAATACTGTTGAAATTTCGTCAACATTGACCAAGCTCGGATTTTAAGCTTTTTTAAGCTCTTAAAATGTCTTTTTTTTACATTAAATTGAGCTAGGTTTTGTCAAAATATAGTCTATAGCCTAATCCCCCCCCCCGAGAAGAGAAAGCACCTATTTTTCAGCTTACTTTCTTATTTTTAGAGAGACGAACTGCTCGAGGAGCTCTACAAGGTACAGCTGGACCCCTCGGAATCGGCAAAACTCGCCTCGGTGACGCAGTTGAGGAGGAAAAAGCACGGGAAAACGATCCCGGAAAAAGAAAGGTTTTTGGAATGAATTTTAGAGAAAGTTTTCCTTTTTTAGCTTCGTGATCAGCGACGAGAAGGACGTGGGCGAGCTGCGAGTGGTGAAGCAAAAGATCCGCGTCGCCGAGACGATCCACAACCGAGCACGAGTGCAGGAGGGCTACTACTCCACGGGCAGCGAGGAGGAAGATGAGGATGAGGAAGAAGAGGCGGAGGCGGAGAAAGACGAAAAAATGGACGATCGAGAAGTCCAGGCCACGAATCCGGAAGTTGTGAAAGCTCCGGAAACGCCGGTTGAAGCTGCCAAAGTCGAAGAAACGGTGAGTGGTTGATTTATTACATAGTTAAAAGTCAGAAAATGGATTTATACAAACTGAAAACAAAGAAAACTAATATGTATAGAAAGCAACCTCCTTTATTCCAGAAACCCCAGCTGCCGCTCAAGCAATCCCGCGAGGTCGACGACGATTTGCCGGCCATCAGCTCGAGCGCCACCAATTCGAAGGCTCCAACTGGGGTATTTTTTCAAATGTTATGAAAATTGCTTGATTTCAGCTGAAACCGATCGTTGTCGAGACGCGCGACCCCGAAATCGAGGTCCAGCGCCAAAAGCTGCCCATCTACAAGGAGGAGCAGCCGATCGTTGAGGCGATCCACGAGAATTTGGTAATTTTTGAAGTGAAAAAATCTATTTAGGTGTGAAAAACCAAGGTTTTTCAACCCGATTTTCCAGAATTTTTGTAAAATTTTGGTCTTCAGGTGACGGTGGTGAACGGCGAGACGGGCTCCGGAAAAACTACGCAAATTCCACAGTTCCTCTACGAGGCCGGCTACACGGCGCTGGGAATGGTGGGCCTTTGATAGAAATGAATCGTTCTTTCGCATTATCGGGGATCAAATGTTTTTGTATAAGTTTCGAAGCACCTATTAACTTAGTAATTTGTATTTTAATAGTGTTTTTAGTAAAATCGAACTATATTTCGGCTTGAAAACTAGCTAAAAGATCGAAGTTTTTGTCAAAAATGAACATTTTTCGACGAAAAATCTTTATTTTTGCATTTTTTAATAAAATTTTGGAAAGTTTTTACGTTTAGGTATAATAAAAAAATAGTTTCGAAACACGCCACTATTTTGATGGGATAAATTGGATACCACGAAAAAAAATTGTTCCCCCCGAAAGTAATTTCGTATTTAGCGAAAGAAAATTGAGTTTAACAAACATTATGAGAAATCCGAAATTGTTGTAATATTACTGTCAAATTTTTGCTTTATTTTGTATTTTATAAATCCTTAAAACCAGGCGAAACCATTTTAGAAAAATTGTTTTTCGTTTTTGCTCCAAAATTTCTTCAGATTGGCATCACCGAGCCGCGTCGTGTGGCCGCCGTCAGCATGGCGAAGCGCGTCGGCGTCGAGCTGGGCCAGCCGGACATTGTCTCCTACCAGGTGCGCAAATTGGCAGAGATTTTTTTTGGATCCCAGGCTGATTTTTTAACTGATTTACTGTCATTTTTAGATCCGCTTCGAGGGCACGCGGACCGACGAGACGAAGATACTGTTCATGACCGACGGTGTGCTGATGAAGGAGATGCAGACGGACGTCATGCTGAAAAAGTACGAATTTTCAGTTTTCGAGATTGAATTACATGCCGGAATCGGTTGCCAGACGCCAAGTTTCGCCCGTTAGCTCTTTTAACTGTTCATTTTCAGGTACTCGGTGCTGATCATTGACGAGGCCCACGAGCGCTCGATGTACAGCGACGTGCTGATCGGCATGCTCAGCCGCATCGTTTGCCTCAGGTTTTTCTGCTCGTTTTGTGGCGACCCAAAATCCGCTTCAGAGCCGACACGAACCCGCTGAAGCTGATCATCATGAGCGCCACGCTGCGCACCGCCGATTTCACGCACAAAAAGTGGGTTTGAGTTTTAAAAAGATTTTTTTATGGCTTTATTTAACTTTAAAAGTAGGAATAGATATTTTTTATTTAGCTTGGCTAAAATTGTATTTTATCGGTTTTTGTTGAGGTTTTTGCAAATTAAAATTATAAATAGAGTTGGCAACGAAATTTGACAACGCCTTTTTGGTTTTTTTACTGCAACCGCTGGTTAAAATGGATAAATTCAAGTTAAAATTAAGATCAATGATAAATTTAAAAAGAGAAATTACTAACGGATTTTTTAGACTTTTCCCAGCGCTCGACCCAAGGATTCTGAGCGTCGAATCGCGCCAATTCCCGGTGACGCTCCATTTTGAGAAGCGCACGCCTGCCGACTTCCTGAAAGCCGCTTTTAATAAGGTAATTCTTCAGGATTTTCGTAATAAAAAGTTTTTTGGGTTCTGGAATTTTTCTGCGCCTTGTAAAAATCATCTAACTCACGAAAATTTCCATTTTAGGCGTGCCGCATCCACGAGGAGCTGCCGGCGGGCGCGATGCTGATCTTCGTCCCCGGGCAGGCCGACGTCAAGCAGCTCATTAAGAAGCTGACCGCAAGATACCCGGTAGGCTACGATTCACTAAAAACAATAACTTTTCTTTCCAGGTGGTCTACGAGACGAGCAAGGACGGGCAGAAGCTGATCCGCGGCTCGAAGCAGTGGAAGGAGGTTGGGATTTGCTTAAAATCACAAAAAAATGGTTCTTTAATCTTTTTGAGGGGGCAAGTGTTTTTCTGTAACTTTATCTAGCAATAGAAAGTGTTTTACTATTTTTTTAGCAAAATTTAGCTTTATTTACTGGGAGATAGCCATGTATAAAATTTGAAAATTGTCAAAAAAATGCGGAATTTAGTCGAAAATTTATATTTAGTGTCGTTTTCTAACACAAATTTTGTTTTTAAATTGTTTTGTGTTGTAAACTTTTGTTTAATTCGCTTTTCGGGTTTTGAAAGCGTGAAAAGCCATGTAGAAACGAAAATTGGATTCTCCGCTCGGAAATGCTAAAAAAAAACCGCAACTAGTTTTTTTCAGGCTCGCGAACGGGAGCTGAAGAACATGAAGCTCGAGGACTTCAAGGAGGTCGGTCGGAATGCCGGGCGGAGAAAGCGGCTCGAGGGAGAGGACCTGCTGGAGAGCGGCATTGGCGGCGAGATTTTTGACGATGCCCCGAGCGATGGAGACGACGACGGGGAGGAGAATGGCATCGAATTGGTGGGCATAAAAACTTTTGCTGCAAAAGTTTTTAGAATTTAGAATATCTTTTTTAGTTTCTAGAATTTTCTAGGATATCTTGATTGGTTTTTAGAATTTTTTTTTCCAGAACTCGCTGGCGCCGCCGCCGGCAAATTGCGAGCCGCTCTACTGCCTGCCGCTGTACTCGCTGCTGTCGAGCGAGAAGCAGCGCCGCGTTTTCCAGGACTCGCCGCCCGGAACAAGGTAAAATTCGTGATCTCTCTCTCTCTATCTCGCTCTCTCTCTCGCTCAAATCTCCCTTTCAGGCTGTGCGTAGTCGCGACCAACGTCGCGGAGACGTCCATCACCATTCCCGGGGTGCGCTACGTGGTCGACTCCGGCTTCGAGAAACAGCGCCGATACGACCCGGTGAGAATTTTCGGCGCATTAATGACCATCCTCCTTAGGTGACTGGCGTCTCGCAGTTCGTGCTCGCCCGCTGCAGCCAAGCCTCGGCCGATCAGAGATCCGGACGTGCCGGCCGTGTCTCCGCCGGCCATGCTTATCGGTGTGTATTTTTGTTGCCGGATTCCAGTTGAAATGATGGCATTAATATTGTGTTGATTTTCCAGGCTCTACTCCTCACAGGTCTACCAGGATTGTCAAAAGTTCTCGCGGCCCGAGATCCTCGACAAGCCGGCCGACCAGCTGGTGCTGCACCTGAAGAGCATGAACATTGTCAAGGTATCGGAATGGTCGCGTTCTTATGCATTTTTATGGCGATTTTCGAGTTTTGGCAATTAAAAATAGATTGTTAGGGTTTTCAGTATTTTTAGCTATTTTTCTGGCATCCTGGTCCCTTTAAAATTGGCAATCATATTAAATTTTGTATTTTTTATAAATCTTTTTCAATTTTACTCTCGACATCCACAAGCCCTTAGAGTAAAAAATGATGCACTTCGAGTTGATTTTGGCTTTCCGGTTCCTTTAAAAGTCCTACTGTAGGTTGTCAACTTCCCGTTCCCATCTACGCCGGACGAGGACGCGCTGATCGCCGCCGAGGAGCGGCTCATCAAGATGGAGGCGCTGTCGGTGGGCACGCGAAATGAGAAGGTGAGTTTTGGGAGTTAGTTATTTGAAAGTTAAAGTAAATAATTTTCTATAAATTAAACTACTTGATTTTGTAATGAAATTAATTAATTAATTAATTTTTAGACTGAAGCCCGGATCACGGCGCTCGGGAAATCATTGGCCGTCTTCCCACTCGCCCCAGCGTATGCAAAGGTGAGAGAGAGAGAGAGAGAGAGAGAGAGAATAGTAATTACGTATCTAATTTTCACTATTATTCCGCTTTTTTAGGTCGTCGCCATGGCCAACCAGCACGGGCTGATGCCGTACGCGATTGCGCTCATCGCCGCGCTCTCAGGTGCGCTTGTTTTAAAGAGATCGTCAAGTCGTAAATCTACGACCCGTTTTATCGATTGCTTTTAGTCCGAGAGCCGATGGTGAACGTGGCCACCCTGCGCGGATCCACGGAGGCTGAGACGAAGCAGCACATGGTGAATGTGAGTGGGGATCCTGAAGCTCAAGCTCTGCTTTAGATACTCAAGCTGCGCCGGAGTTGGCTCGGCAAAAACGCGCCGCGCCGCCTCGGCGACCTGGGCGTGCTGCTGAGGGCGGTCAGCGCCAGCGAGAAGTGCGAGATGATCCCTGATGAATGCGACATGATGGGAATGCGGTACAAGGCGATGCTCGAGGTCTGTTTGTGGGAAAGAGGAGAGGGCAGGCTAGCATTGATTTTTGAGGAAGAGGAGAGGATAGGCTAGCAGGGATTGTGGAGGAAGAGGAGAGGGCAGGCTAGCAGAGATTGTTGAGGAAGAGGAGAGGGCAGGCCAGCAGAGATTGTTGAGGATGAGGAGAGGGCAGGCTAGCAGTTGTTGAGGAAGAGGAGAGGGCAGGCTAGCAGGGATTGCTGAGGGAAGAGGAGAGGGTAGGCTGGGCTGAGCTTTTGACGAGCAAAGGTGCGTTTTTTTTCAGGGCCTGCAAGATGCGCGTCCAGTTGACGAACATCGTGAACACGAGACGTTCGGGGGTCGACGCTCCTTCGAGCCGACTCTGGACCCCGATTGACGATCAGGAAGGGCCCGCATGTTGAGGTGGGAAATTTTTCCGGATTTTTAGGATTTGAATTTAGACAAGTGATGGTCGCTCTCCCGGGCCTGACCGGATCGCCAAGCGCGTCGACCAGACGACCGCCGAAGAGGTCCCAAAGGGCGCCTATCAATGCCAGAGTATCAAGGTGTGTGTTTTAAATCTTTTTTTTATTAAAGGTGCCAAGTTTCTCTCGAAAGCTATAGTAAGCTTGCAGAGACTATTTTGGATTGCCCTCCATCTTCATTTCCAGGAGTACGTCTTCATCGACCAAACGTCGATGCACTTCATGGAGGAGCCCGACTACGTGCTATACCAGGAGATTACGCAGGTAAGAAAGATGGGTATACCTCCCAATTTTCTAAAACATTTTTCCAAAAACTGAATTTTTCGCCTATTTTTTGTTCTCGGCTCCCTTTTCAGCCTCGGCGGGCAAAAAGTGCATGCAGAACGTGATGAGCGTCGACGAGGAGTGGCTGTACAAGCTGGCCGAGAACTACTGCACGCCTAGCGCGCCGCCGGCGGACAACAAGGGCGTCAGGTAGGGCATGAGGTTTTTTCTGCCCTTCTTAGTCCTTTAGAACCGCAGGCTGGCAGAGATTTTTGAGGAAATGCGTACCACTAAATCGTTTATTTTCAGCTACAACCCGAAGAAAGACGCGCTGACCTGCTCGGTGTCGGTGGCGTTTGGGCCGTGCGCCTGGGATCTGGGCACCACCGAGCGCCCGTTACCGCACAACATCAACACGTACCGGCTGTTCGCGCAGTGCTTGTTGGCGGGCCAGGTGTGTATTTTGTGTTTTTAAAATACGTTTTTTTGCCAGGTAATCCCCGCCCTTGCCGAGTGGACCCCGAAGCTGTTGGCGCCGCCGACGACGATGACCCGGGAGTGGGCGAAGCTGCAGCCGCGGACTGAGGCCGTGCTGAATGCGCTTATACGAAAAGAGGTATGCAATCTGCTTCGCGGTACTAGACTGTTAGCAGGGGGAAACTAATTTTTATCTTTTCGTCTATGCCTACCTGTTAATAGTAAAGTGTTTTATAATATTTTTCGTAGTTTTTGAGGTTCTAAACTGTTAGCGGTGGGGGGCGGAAACCCAATTTTTCCCTGTGATTCTCTACCGCCTTATAACCAAACCAATTCCAGACACTATCCCGCGCCGCGCTCAACGCCGTCTGGACAAAGGAGCCCGAATTCTTGCTGGACGAGGTGCAGGCGTGGCTCCCGCAGACGCTGCACACCAAGTTCCAGGCCGCCTGGCCGCCCGTCGACGCGAAGGAGGCCGGCAGAAAGTAGACGAACATTTTGCCAATTATTATTATTGTTCTGAAGACGTTGTTGTTCTTGTTATTTCTATTCCGTCGTCGTCTCGACCATTAGTGCGTTGTTGGTCTTGTTGTTCTTGTTGATTTTGCCTTCAATTTGCCCCCATTGTTACTGTTGTTTTTTGTGATTTTTAAACGGTTCCGAGAAATGAGAGAAATAAAAGATAGTTCCAATTTTCTATAGATTTTCTAGATTTAAATTATTTTACCGCATTTTTGACGTTTTGATTCGCAGGAAATCCGCAGGGAAAAGAAAGCGCAATTTTTCTGCATTCCCAAAAACACCCAAAATGCATCGGCTGTGGTCCCGCAACGTTTGGCGCCTCGCGCGCACCCCCACGCTTGTCGCTGGTAATTTTGAATTTTTGGGATGGGCAGGCTAGCAGAGATTGTTGAGGAAGAGGAGAGGGCAGGCTAGCGGAGATTGTTGAGGAAGAGGAGAGGGCAAGCTAGCAGAGATTGTTGAGGAAGAGGAGAGGGCAGGCTAGCAGAATTTTTTGAGAACTAAACGGTTTATTTAGGCGCCGCGGTTACGGTAGCCGTCGTCGCGCATCGCTTCGAGTCCAGCGACGTCTCGCTGCTGCCCCTCGTCCGCCACGCCCACCTCAAGGCGCCGAGTCCCAGTTGGTTTTTGCTCTGGTTAGAAATTTTAGAAATTTTTAAATTCTATTTTCATCTACTTTTTTATTTAATTTCATTTTTAACCTTAAATTTCAATTCTCGAGACAAAAACGAAATTTCACGAAAGATTGGTTATTTGAATTTTCGCATTATTTACACTCCATTCAAATGGCTGGCTGGGGGGATTCGGTATCTATGCCCGGATCTACAGGGCAGGCCGGCTGAAAAATTGCCCCCGAATTTTCCGGTCGGACAGCCGCCGGGCGGTCCCTTTTTTATTCAATTCCATCTAGCCATGGCTGGTCGGACATTCATTGACCGTTTCTCTCTCTCGCTCTCTCTATCTCTCTCTCGCCCATCTCGATAACCCGAGCCTCAAGGCCGATTTGACCCGATCGGGCGACCCCAACCCTCAATCCACATACACACAACCGAGTTTTGCATCTCTACTGGACTGATTTGAATAATTCTTTTTTTATTATCCTTTTATAATTTAATATGATGCTTTTTAAAATAGCTAAAAATACCTTAGAGTCTTTGTTAATTGCATTTTTTACTAAACTATTATTTTAGGGTACTTTCGCATCATCGGGGGTATCGAGAAAAACCCACAATTCTTCTTTCATATCCAAATTTCATCGTTTTTTGCTATTCTTACATAGAACTTGCGCAATTTGATAAAAAACGCAACGTTCAATTCACGGACAAAAACTCGCATTTTTAAAGATTATGGTTTAGAGATTTTTAGAAACATAATTTTTCTTATTAGTCTAGGAATAGGAAAATAATCAAAAGCATCTTAAAAGCGTTTTTAATAACTTAACTATATTTTGAAGTGGAAAAACCATTGAAAAACTTCAAAAAAGTCTAAGGACTAGAATGGAAAGGATACAGATTACTAAGCGACGAATTTTCTGATTTTTTAAGCTTTTTCGAAACACTTTTTTATAACCAAAATGTTATTTTATAATATTTATTTTTAGCCTATTTCCAGTATAAATAGACGTTGTAGTGCAGGGGAAGACGATTTTCCGTAAATAATCCCCGGGTCACACGTTATCTAGGTCTCGCGGCCCACCCACCGTATCAAACAGATCCCTCCCACCGCGCCCCCGTCAAAACAATAACAACCCTCAAAATGGCTCCCCATCCCGATGATTTTACTGTAATTTTGTGAGCCATATACAATTCATTTAATAGAGCAAAAAATTCTATGCAAAATTATTTCTTGGCCCACAAAAATCGTAAAGAAAGTATGTTTTGTCGCTTGTCTGCTTGAATATCCACGTTTTCAGGGCAATCTTTAGCCCTCTGAGATCAATTGATATATCGTTTAATAGAGCAAAAAATTTTCTTAAAATAACGTTCTAAAAAGTACTGTAGGAACGAAAAAGCTTCAAAAAAATTAAATTTTCAAGGCTTTCGAGAGAAAATAAATTTTTCTGCGTTTTTTCAACTACCGCAAATTTTGATAAATTTCGCTCTAACCCGTCTAATAGAGCAAAAAGTTCTGAACAAATTCACTTTCTAAAAAAGTACGGTAGTTACGAAAAAGTGGAAAAAATAGAATTTTCCAATTTTTCCTAGATAAAATTAATTTTTCTGTTAATTTTTCTCCGCTACCCCAACGCTTGCTTAGTTTTCGCTCTAATTCCTATTAAACGGCTAAAGATAGCTTTGTTTACCCGGTGGCTAGAAGCTGACTCGATTTTGTGAATTTCCCGATATTGCTGGCGATTCCGCGACGATCCTCTAGCCGGATTGGCCGGATGTTTTGTCTGCCTAGCCATTTGTATCGCGCCCGATTCCCCTTTAGAATCCACCATTAGCCAGATAGCTTTTTTGCCTTTGTCGAAAATCAAAGCCTTGGAGGAAACTGTCTCATTGTTCACCGGATTTTTCTCTGGATTGAGCGATTTTTTGAAACATTAACCTCGGCGCTCAAAATTTTTTTTAATCATTTTTCGCTGAACTGTACGATTTTTTGAAACATTCAATTACAAGCTAAAAAATTTTTTAAAATTAGTCGACGTTCCAACAAATAATAAAATGTTTTAGTTAAGCTACCCCAGTCAACATTAGACAACAATTTTGAAAGGATTGAACAGCTATTCGTTGGTTTTTAAAATTCTTTTTTTTCGCCTAAGAAAATGTTTTACAAAAAAGTATCGTATAAGATTTATTTGTGTAATTAATTTTGATGGGTCACGAACCATAACTATTTGAATGCAAGTATCTTTCCCATGGCAAAACCACGTGTTGTTTACGGGCTTCCGGTGGTCAGCGGCCGGCTTTTACTCCTGGGCTCTCTCTCTGCCTGTCTCTCTCGCGCTCTCTCTCTCTTTCTCTCTCTCTCTCTCTCTCTCTCTCTCTCTCTCTTTCTCCATATAGACCCTTTCCAGTGACAGCTAATACCATCCACAGACCCTCTCTCTCTCTCTCCCTCTCTCTCTCTCCGCCGCATCGTCATCCTCCACCCGACAATAGCCGCGCTGTCTGCCCCTCCCTCTTTTTCGTGCTCTCTCCCTTCCTCTCACTCCCTTTCTCTCTCTTTCTCTGCCCCCTCTCGCTCTCTCGCTTTCCCTATTTTTTCCGACGACGACGAACGCTCCCTTCTACCCCTTCCCCCAGCCATTCCCGCCACCCGGCTTCCCCGGCCCCGGGTGGACGGTTTTTCCGTTTTCTCCTTTTTTTAGGATACCCCATTTTTCTTACGCCTTTTCTGAGAGCTTGAAGCTAATCGAAATTATCTTCACTGGCACATTTTAACGATTTTTATTTAGTTTTTCGTATGGAAATCAGGAAAATTCCATTCAGTATTGAGTTGCTGGAAAATCCATGTGATTAGCACAGCATTATTAAATGTCATAATTCGTCGGATTTAGGCATTTTCGATTGCCTTCAATTTACTTAAATTTTGTATTTTTACTCTATCGCCTTAAAAGGTTCACAATATCGAGACATCACAGTTATCTTTTTCAAGGATTTTTACGATAGATGGTGAAGCTAAAAACGGCAATTTTTATAAGACGACTCGAGAGATTTTTGAGTTGACCTTGCAAGGAATAATGTTTCAAAAAAAACTCAAGAAGCAAATTTTACAATTATTACATTTTTTGGCTCGTCTATTTCTAAGAAGATAAATAATCAATAAATTTAATGTAAAAAACTCTGATTTAAATACATAAAAATCTGTTCGAAAAAAGCGATTTGTCCCCTTTTGAACGTTACGATTTTTCGATTCACCGCCATTCATCATTTTCCATTAGCTCGGCTAGCCGCCGGGACCGGGGGACGCAAATGTTTTTATTTCCTCGCAAAAGAGAGAGAGAGAGAGAGAGAGAGAGAGAAAGAGAGAGAGAGAGAGAGAGAGAGAGAGAGAGAGAAAGACAGAGAGTGAAATCTAGAAAAAGTGGCACATTTCGAAATCTGTTTGCCCCACCTTGGCGGCGCGAATGACTCAGCGGAATATGGGGAAATTCCTCGCTTAAAAGCAAATTTAAGAAAGAAAATAGCTTGAATTTTCATAGTATACAGTTAAGGTATACCTGGAAATTTAATTTTCGGCGTTTCAAACTAGAAACCCATTTTAAATGTTTTTTTTAAACAAATAATTCATTTATGCCCCTCTCTGTCTCTTGCTCTCTCTCCTTCTCTCTCGCTTTCTCTCTCTCTCTCTTCTCTCTCTCTCTCTCTCTCTCTCTCTACCTTTTTACCCCCATTATCCAGAATCGTCGAAAATGGTCGATCAGCTCGTCGGCAAGTGGGATCTCGTCTCGTCGGAGGGCTTTGATGAGTACCTCAAGGAGGTACCCATTTAATAAAATAACGTGGCGGGATTATAGCTTAAAATGGAGTGAAATCTACTTCAAAATTATAAAAATTATTTTTGTTTCCAGGTCGGCGTCGGGCTGATGACCCGCAAGATCGCCTCCAACCTTAAGCCGACGCTGATCTTTGAGAAGAACGGTGGGTGTTGTATGGCCTCTCTCTCGCTCTCTCTCACTCCCTCACCCCTCTTTATCTGGCTGTCTCTCTCTCTATCGCTCTCTCTCTCTCCTCTCTCTCTCTCTCTCTTTCTCGCTCGAAACACGCTTGTTTTTTTCAGGCGAGACCTGGTCGATGACCTCCAAGTCGACGTTCAAGACGTTCACCGTCACCTGGGAGATGGGCAAGGAGCAGGAGGGCGAGACGGCTGACGGCAGGAAGGTACGGCTCGCAAATTGTCTCTGCTAACCTCTCCAAGAAAAAAAAACAAAAAGTTTCACGTCCACAGGGATCGAACCCGGGCCATTCGCCTGATAAGCGAGAGCCTTTGCCCACCGATTTTCCGGACGTAATCGGATAAATAATCACGTATTTTAAGGTGAAAGCCACGTTCTCGGTGGAGGGCGACAAGCTGATCCAGGTGGAGAAGGGGGCCAACGGCAAGGACAGCCGCTTCGAGCGGTGGATCGAGGGCGGCAAGCTGAACATTGTGAGTGGAAAAATTTGCCTTCTTGTCCCTTTAAAGCCCAAGCCTAACTAGGGAAGTGCAAATAAAAAACCCAGCAAACCGCTTAGCAAAAATAAACCTCCAAAAGACCGTTCTCTTAATTTTTAAATTCATGAAACCGATTACAAGTGGTGGCGGGAGTACTTTTGCGGGTAGGGCACTAAAAAATTCCTTCTTTTTTTTCGTAAGGTACCCCTACACGCAGTCAATAATAAAGAAAATGTTAAAAACTCTAAATTTTGGACTTTGAAACTTTTAAAATGTCTAAAGTTGTTGACTTTGACCAAAAAGCAAAAAGTTTTGCATGACCGGGGAGTCGAACTAGAGACCCTTTGCTCAAGCGACCAACTACTTATCCACTACACCACTCGGCCGGCGGATCCCTGGATTCGAAGGGGACTGATGAGGGAAGGGGGAATTTTGATGCAAAACTTAAAATGCTCATAACTTTTTTGTATTAAGCGTTTAGCAAATTCTGATTGCAGTTTCGGAATCCCCGTCGCCGACTCTATCAGACACATATTTTTGCTAAGCGGTTTGCTGGGTTTTTTATTTGCACTTCCCTAGTAAGCCTAAGCCTAAGCCTAAGCCTAAGCCTAAGCCTAAGCCTAAGCCTAAGCCTAAGCCTAAGCCTAAGCCTAAGCCTAAGCCTAAGCCTAACCAACAATCCCGGAAATATGCAAATTTCCCCCTTTTCCAGGTGTGCGAGTGCAACGGCGTGAAGTGCGTGCGCGTCTACGAGCGCTCGGCCGCCTAAACTGCTTGAAGTCGACGCCCCGCCTCTTCACTCCTTAACTTCAGGGCCCCCCATTCGTATCGCCTCGCTTTTTTCTCTCGCCGCCTTACTCTCCCCCACAACTTTTTATGCGTTCTGGAATTCACTTGTGTATTGTGTGTCTCCGTGTCATTTCTATTTATGCAATCGGTTTTATTAATAAAATTTGCATATTTATGCGTAAAAAGGACAGTAAAATATAGCTCTCTCTCTCTCGCGCTGTCTTTCTCTCTCTTTCTCTCGCTCTCTCGGGCAGCGGGGAGGGCAGTCTAGCAGGGATTGTTGAGGAAGAGGAGAGTGCAGGCTAGTAGAGATGGTTGAGAAAGAGGAGAGGGCAGGCTAGCAGAGATTGTTGAGGAAGAGGAGAGGGCAGGCTAGCAGAGATTGTTGAGGAAGAGCAGAGGGCAGGCTAGCAGAGATTGTTGAGGAAGAGGAGAGGGCAGGCTAGCAGAGATTGTCGAGGAAGAGGATAGGGCAGGCTAGCAGAGATTGTTGAGGAAGAGCAGAGGGCAGGCTAGCAGAGATTGTTGAGGAAGAGGAGAGGGCAGGCTAGCAGAGATTGTTGAGGAAGAGGAGAGGGCAGGTTAGCAGAGATTGTTGAGGAAGAGGAGAGGGCAGGCTAGCAGAGATTGTCGAGGAAGAGGAGAGGTCAGGCTAGCAGAGATTGTTGAGGAAGAGGAGAGGGCAGGCTAGCAGAGATTGTCGAGGAAGAGGAGAGGGCAGGCTAGCAGAGATTGTTGAGGAAGAGGAGAGGGCAGGCTAGCAGAGATTGTTGAGGAAGAGGAGAGGGCAGGCTAGCAGAGTCCATTTGCCGCGTAAAATCTGCTATTTTTGTCGATGATCTGATACAATGAATTTATGCACAAAAAACAGTTCAATTTGCATCCAATTACGACATCAAAATTGCACACAAAATCGGGAATTCAATAAAAATTCAAAAATTTGGGATATTGTTTTTGGCGATTTTGGGAGATTGGATACGGTACCTCGAGAAAGACCTGGGATGTGCTATAAGATTTTGAAATTCGGGTAGAGTTTTGATGCGTAGATTTGTCTAGAAAAATGCAAAATTTAGCAGGTTTTTAATTGTACTTAAATAATGGTTTTAAAAAGAAGGAACGTGAGGCAATTCAAGAGATTTTTCTTAACTTGGTTACAGGATTTTTTGAAACATAAAAAAAATCAATTTTCAATACATTTTAATAATCATTTTTTGTGATGGGTAAATTGTAAATTCATTAGCATAATCGTGGGCTATCACGAGTCCTCGTCGATGAACCGGATGCTGCTGAACGTCGAGCCGAACGAGTGCATGCGCTTCTTCTTCAGCTTGGGCGCCTTGTGCATGCAAAGGCAGCAGAGGAGGCAGATCTGAAGAATCACGATTAGTTTAACCTCGATTTAACATCATTTAAATTTTCCCGAAACATTCAATTTTCCAGCGAAACTGAGACAAGTGAATCTTGGATAAAATAAAATAATTTTATTAGTTCTAAAAATTGATGTGAGTTATTTCGAATGTAGAAAATCATTTTAGAAATTCAGGTCCAAAATTACATGGAAAATTCAATATTTAAGCCCCATACTGAACCCGTATGTAACTTTGCGAAAACTCTGTATTTATTTGCATTGAACGACGGTTCAGTGACAATTGCCTAAAAATTTGATAATTTTTAACCGGAAAATTTTGAAACATCTTTTTCCAGTTTGAATACAAGTTTTTAGAATGTAATTTCTTTCATTTTTTTAGGTAAGATATGCGCTCTATTAAAGGCCAAAGTACAAAATTATATCTATTATTAGACTCAAATACTAAAAAACCGTACCGACAATAACACGGCAAGGGCCAAAATGCAGAGCGCGATGATCTCGGGCGGCAGCGGGGAGGTCCAGCTCTAAAAAATTAACGTTCCAACGATAAAATTGACCCAAAATACACCGGGTTGAATAACTTCTGGCACCCCTTTGATTTTTATAGCGATCATTTTTTTGAAATAAACTAATATATAATAGAACCTATTGAGTTCCATGAAAAACTTGCCTCCACCTCGTTCCAGATGCATTTCTCGCTGTTGACCTGGGTGCGGATGAAGGGGCAGCGTGGATTTGGGCAAATCACCTAAATATTGAGGTTATAAAAACGAGAGAGACAGAGAGACAGAGAGAGAGAGAGAGAGAGAGAGAGAGAGAGAGAGAGAGGACGAGATGCCTTAATTACCATATTGGGCGTGGGACGCCAGTGTCGATTGCGTAGCTTGGCCGTAGTCCATAATTCGTTCCAAATACCTTAAAAAAATCGAGTGCATTAAAATGAACCTGCCTCAACAATCTCTGCTAGCCTGCCCTCTCCTCTTCCTCTACAATCTCTGCTAGCCTGC
Source organism: Mesorhabditis spiculigera (assembly GCA_958295435.1). NCBI lineage: Eukaryota > Metazoa > Nematoda > Chromadorea > Rhabditida > Rhabditidae > Mesorhabditis > Mesorhabditis spiculigera. Next base: position 34,380 of record CATQJA010001603.1, read on the forward strand.
CCTCTCCTCTTCCTCTACAATCTCTGCTAGCCTGCCCTCTCCTCTTCCTCTACAATCTCTGCTAGCCTGCCCGCTCCTCTTCCTCAACAATCTCTGCTAGCCTGCCCGCTCCTCTTCCTCAACAATCTCTGCTAGCCTGCCCTCTCCTCTTCCTCACCAATCTCTACTAGCCTGCCCTCTCCTCTTCCTCAACAATCTCTGCTAGCCTGCCCTCTCCTCTTCCTCAACAATCTCTGCTAGCCAGCCCTCTCCTCTTCCTCAACAATCTCTGCTAGCCTGCCCTCTCCTCTTCCTCACCAATCTCTACTAGCCTGCCCTCTCCTCTTCCTCAACAATCTCTGCTAGCCTGCCCTCTCCTCTTCCTCAACAATCTCTGCTAGCCTGCCCTCTCCTCTTCCTCACCAATCTCTACTAGCCAGCCCTCTCCTCTTCCTCTACAATCTCTGCTAGCCTGCCCTCTCCTCTTCCTCACCAATCTCTACTAGCCTGCCCTCTCCTCTTCCTCAACAATCTCTGCTAGCCTGCCCTCTCCTCTTCCTCAACAATCTCTGCTAGCCAGCCCTCTCCTCTTCCTCAACAATCTCTGCTAGCCTGCCCTCTCCTCTTCCTCAACAATCTCTGCTAGCCTGCCCTCTCCTCTTCCTCAACAATCTCTGCTAGCCAGCCCTCTCCTCTTCCTCAACAATCTCTGCTAGCCTGCCCTCTCCTCTTCCTCAACAATCTCTGCTAGCCTGCCCTCTCCTCTTCCTCAACAATCTCTGCTAGCCTGCCCTCTCCTCTTCCTCAACAATCTCTGCTAGCCTGCCCTCTCCTCTTCCTCAACAATCTCTGCTAGCCTGCCCTCTCCTCTTCCTCAACAATCTCTGCTAGCCAGCCCTCTCCTCTTCCTCAACAATCTCTGCTAGCCTGCCCTCTCCTCTTCCTCAACAATTTCTGCTACATACCCGTATGTAGGAGTGAAAGGCCACGCTCGGAAAAGTGTGCACAGTCGTAGCCGAGCACGGAGAGGTCCATCCTGTAAAAATATCCTTATGAAGTTTTAATCTGGTTTTATTTAGAAGAAAGGCGATCAGAAGAGATTATGCCGGAAAAGACCGTTTTTCCCGTATTTCGGTGTGAAACACATTTTTCGAGAGATTGTTTTTAGCACTTACGCATCCGGCAAATGCGTCAGCGATGCGTTCCGGAGTAAAGGCAGGATTTCGACGGTGAAATTGGCTTTCCGAAAGTTGAGGTCGGCGATCCGGTTGACCTGAAAAATGGCAGTGAAGTCTCCTGATGATTTTGAGGTAACTAGTCATTAGCTGTCACGCTCCCTTAAACACCTACCTGATCCCAGATATTTTCCGTATTATATTGGGAGTGGATTTTCCACTTGGACAGCATTTGCCGGCAAGCAGCATGCGAATGCGACGCATCCGCCCAGATGCCTTTGCCTGCAAAAAAATAGGTTTCATCGTTTTTGGAAGAGATCAGTTTTTCGGTGTGGATTATTTTAAGGCCCTTTTTCGACGCTAAAAGATAACAAGCCTTAATTTTCGACATGGGTTTCCATTATTTTTCAAAAAATTACTATTGTTTGCGAAATAATTTTGAGCCAGAAATTCCGAAAAATTGTGACGCTATTGGCGATCAAATATTTATTTATTTCCATTTGATTCTGTTATTTGGCTCAGTGAGTCAATTTACCAGATTTTGGTGACCAAAAATAAGTTTGTTTTTTGCCTAAAAATCGGCGCTTAAAATTCAGTTAATTTAAGAGCTTTAAAACATTATGCCTTCGACTTTTTGTCATTTTAGATATTTTTTGACAGAAAAATCTATTAAATTTACATACCCGAATTTTCCACAACGACAACAAGTGTGCGGACGGGAAGTTGCTTTTGCAGCTCCTCGATCATCGCCAGAACTTCAACTGCCGTTTGGCCCGTTTCGCTCGCCTCGCCGTCCTTAAAAAATGGGTTTCGTTAAAGTTCCAAAATCGGTATTTTTTTGCCATGATAACGCTGTAGGCTTGCCGTATTCAAATCAAATCCCCACTTCAATAAAAATCATGGCAACTTTATTTGATTGCCGGAAGAAGATCGCCTTATTGAAAAATGTTTCGCAATTTTACAGTGAAAAATTGGAGAGAGCTTTACTTAATGCACGTCGATTCTGGATTTCAAAGGAATGCTACGCCATAAATGTTTTTTAAATTAAAAATATTAAAGTTAAAGTTAAAATTAAAATGAAAGGAAAGTTAAAAAATTAAAAATTAAGGTAACAACTTTAATTCATTTTTAATTAGTTCTTTCGCATTCTCCGGGGTGCCATCTTCCATCTTCTACCGTAGTTTTTCAAATGTAAATAGTGGGAATCTTCCTAAACGGATTTTTTACTATTTCTAGACGTAAAAACTTGCAATTTTTTAGCCAAAACCATCGAAAGTATCGATTTTTCGGCCAAAAACAGATTTTTTTACCAAATTTTCGACTTTGTCAAAACTGTTTTCTGGTCGCAAAAATAGTTATATTTTGCTAAAAACAATATGAAAATATTTATTATGCTACTGGATATTCCTAGAATGTAAAAAAACCCATTAATGCTTCAGACGTGAAAAACTTATGTTTTGTCTAAAAATAAGACCTACGAATTACTTGAGATGATAATACGCAGATGTTACAGCTCCGTATTTGTGCCAGAAAATTCCAGAACTCACCTGTACGCTCGGGATGACGACGATCAGCTTCCACTTTTCGGCGTGCCGGTCGAGTCTTCGGACGGCTTCACCGATTTTTCTGAAAGCGATTTTTTACTTTTTGCAATTTTGCATCCTAAACGACCTCTGCTAGCCTGCCCTTTGCTATATTCATTATATTAGCTATAGGTTTTAGACTCATAAAATCCAAAAGCCGATGCTCACTTTGCTTGATCCCGGAGCGGATCGTCACGATTATTCGTCGATACGACTGTAAGGTTGTCGGCAAAGAGCCGCAGTAACCGCTCTATGCTCGGGAGCTCGTTCTCGCTCGGGCGATGCTGACATGAATCCAGGATCCCTGAAAATGTTCTCCTTCTCGCTCTCTTTACCTTTTCTCTCTCTCTCTCTCTCTCTCTCTCTCTCTCTCTCGCTCTCTCTCTTACGTACCAGCCTGGAGCATCGAGAAATTATGGGCACAATATCGGCTCAAATGCCCGATCTCGGCGTAAATGGCAATGTCTTCGGGCCTGAAAATGCAAATTGCATATTTTGACGATTTTCTCGTGAGTACTAAATATGTATAATAACTTTTTAGCAGCAGAGGAGTCAGAAACCCACTAAAATCAGATTATTAAGATTTTAAAAGAAAGTGTTTCAACAAATTTACAGGTGTTTCCTGGCTAGATCATGGTAATAGAGCCTTCTTTATTTCTTTCATTAATTATTTTATGCACTAGCAAAAATTTTAAGTAATTTGAATGTTCCGTACCCAAGCGTAAGGATTTTAAGAAATAATGTGCTTCATTTCATTTTCGATAACGTTGAGTGTAAATAATTTTATTTGGATACGTTTTGGACCCGGTGCCCCAATTTTCAATATTTTATGATTATACCAAAGTAATATTCGCTAAAAGTTAATTAGAATATTTTTTATAAATTATTATTAATTCAATTATTCCTTAATACGATATCGTTTCATTTCAGTCTTAATTAAAACGAAATATGTTTCGGACAAACGAAATATATATCCTTTTGAAAAAATGCTAATGCTTGTAGGGTTTTGATTTTTTCCCAGGAGCAATAATTATAACAAACTAATAATGTTTTTTAAAAACCTGAAAGAAAAATAATTTTTGCGGATTTTCAAAAAACAAACATTTCAGAAGATTTTTTTTTCATTTTTAAGAGCGGAATGGAGACCGGAATTTTGAAATTTATACGAATAGTTTGTTTTTTTTTTATTTTAAAATTTTGATATTTTAAAATTAATAAAAAGGGTTTTCGATGCTCACCTAACGTAATCAACATGATCTGCATACTGGGCGGCGACGCGCCGGCATTTCGTCAGGTTACGGTAGATTTCATTGGCGTCAATCGGAAAGTCGGCCGTTTGCTCTTCGAGCTCTTGGGCCTGAAAAGGGTTAATAAAATTCAGAAAAATGTCTGGTACACTTTTTCGAAAATCCTTTTTTGCCCAAATTTCTCATTTTTGGCTAACAAGGGAAGGTTGTTTGGGTCAGGTGTCAAATCTTTCTGAAACTTGGCCAGTGGATAGGAAATTGAAAACGGAACAAGGTGCGCTAAGTCGTTTCCTGCACAATACCCCTAATTAAAAAGTTATAAGCATTTTAAGTTTGTGGTCTGAAAAATGAGTTCTGCGCAGGCTTTTGCACCAATACCGCACCGTTTCCACATTCTCTTCATGCATGATTTCTTGACCCTCTCTCGTCTCGGCTCCCCACGTCTCTTCTAGCGCAATCGGTAGTGCGCTTGACTCACAATCTTTTGAAAAATTTTTGGCAAAAGTTCGAGACTAAAACTTTTCTATCTTTTTTGCTTTTTGCTTCTTGCTCTTGCAAATTAGGGTTAGTTGGCGTAAAATCCAAAAAGCAAAAAGTTGGACGCATCAAAGACTTGAACTCGATTGCAAAAATTTAAAAAGTTTTGCACTCTATGGCACTACCTACTGCGCCAAACAGCTTGCCAGTCCGGGCGACGCAAGAGCTTAAAAAGGGGGCAGGCCACAATGAGGACCAGGTCAGAATTGTCGGGTCGTTTCATGCTTTTTTTATGTAACTTCAGAGGCCTATAACTTTTTAATTTGGGGTATTGTGCAAAAAATGAGATCAAGAAACTCCACTTTATTTTTGATTTTCTATCCGCTGGCAAAGTTCCAAGTCGATTTGACACCTGACCCAAACAACCTTCCCTTGTAAGGACTTAAATTTTAAAATAGCCAAGGCGTTTGTGTCAGTACTGATTTTGCTGTCTAACCTTTATGCTTTGTGAATGTAACATTTTTTTCTCTAGCGGCCAACCCGACTCTCCAAAGAAACCGACTGGCAATCAAGGGTCAACTTCGAGTGGTGCACCTTTTAGCAAATAATCCACAAGCCTTCGGATGGATTTTGCGAAAGAGAGAGAGAGAGAGAGAGAGAGAGAGAGAGAGAGAGAGAGAGCGAGAGAGGCAGAGAGAGAGCGAGCGAATGAGAGAGTGAGAGAGAGAGATCCGCCGCCCCGAAATCCGAGCTGCTGGTCAACTTTTAGGCGCTGCGTGGGCCAAGGAGTATTGAAGCACCAGCCAAAAAAAAACTAAAAAATCAGATTTTTTATATAATCATTTCTACATAAAAGTTTTACATAATTTAGTTAGCTTGTCAGATCAAAACTATAAATTTTAAGCTGCCTTATCGAATTCATTAGCATAGAAAAATGTTGTCGAATTCGATTGTTTTTAAATAGTTGTTTGTGACAATTTTATTCTTTTTGGGTCTCCTATTTCTCGTGCCCCTCCCAATCGCGTAATCGATTACGCCACCTTAAACGCGGTCAGATCTGGCGCGTGGCGTGTCGCGGCGCGGAATCCATAAATTTCCCTTGCTTGCCCCTTTAATACCTAAGCCGAAGTCAAAGGCTAAGCCTAAGCTTGAGCCGAAGCCAAGCCTAAGCAAAGCCTAAGCTTAAGCCCAACCTAAGCCTTAGCCTAAGTCTACGCCAAACCTAAGCGCAAGCCTAAGCCGCCCACCTGAAGCCCGACGAGGTGCATCCAATTCTCATAAAATTCGCGGTCGGTCGTCAGCCGCTCCTCGATGCGGAGGATACTGTCGTCAGCATGGCTGAAATTACAAAAATATCATAAATATGAAATATCATAATAAATCATATCATAAACTCGTTATGTAGTAATCCACAAATTTGACTGATAAAATTTTGTTCGTCAAACCACACGATTGATGATATCACAATCGTTAAAACATGGGCTTGATTTGAAACATTATTTCACAAATCATTTTAACCTTATTACGTATTTATCGAACTATAAAATACATAAATTATAAATAATAGGAGAATATTAATAAACTTTGTTATCGTCTAGCTATAAACTTTAGTTAGCACTTTTTTTGTATAAACTTAATCATAAAAGTCTACCAAAAATTTTAGTGTTGGGGCTTTGAAACACGATTTTTTTCAAACCCCTCAAAACCGAAAATTTCACAGCTATTTTAGAATGATTAATCAAACAAATAATTCTTACGGCGGCCGGCTAATTTTTGTTCATAAGCCCTTGAATTTCTGTGGAATACAAGTTTCAAAAAATTAGCAAAATGTGCCACTTTTGAAACATTTTATTATCAGGGCCTGAAATTGAATACATCTAAACAGACCCCTAATAAAAGCCAATCCAAAATAAATACGGAAAGAATACGGTATCCTATATGCAAATTGGCCCACCTAAATCCTGCGAAACAGCAGAGCAGCAGCAGCGTTACGGTAGAAATGATGTGGTCGCCTCGTCGCATGGCCGCCGGCTGTCTGGTGAACGGTCATAACATCTGGAAAGGTGTTAAAAAGTACCATAAATTTGCATATATAAATTAGTTTAATATGAAAAAGATAGAATAGAAAAATAACCCAAAAAATTTAAAAATTTTATTTCTCATGGAAAAATTATTGAATTTTTCGTATTTTAAGTTTTATTTGGCGAAATTGGGCTTTTGAATGGGCCAGAAACGAAATAAACTTGTATTCTGTTTTCATACCATAAGAATAACCAAAAATTTACAATAATCTTGAGATAGGATTCTTATGCGACAAAAAAAAGAGATTAATTTTAACCGGCCGATCCGGACATCGCTATTTTTCCAGAACATAAATTTTTCAAAAAATGTTTCAACTTAAAAATGACACTGTAGAATCCGGTTTTTCAAAGGCTCCTAAAAAGGGCAAAAAAATAATGAGGAATGGGGGCTTGGCAAATTGCCGGCTGTAACCGGATACCGGAAAACCGGGGGCTTTGCAAGGGCCGATTGGGCTAAACCTATTTTTCCCCCGCAAGGCCTAAGCCTAAGCAACCGGCAAGCTGCCGAAAATCGAAAAATTAATTTTGAAAATAGGAGTAGAAAAGAGCGAAAATTACGTTAAAATATAAAGCTACAAGCTAAAAGCTATTTCCACAGTTAAAATTCAGGAAGAAATATTTTAGAAAAGTACAACAAGACGAACTGCCGAATTCTGATGTTTCAAAAAGTGTCAAATTTGCTTAAATTTCGCTAAAATTTGGTTCCTGCAAAGCCTTTTTCCAAAAATTGAACTTCGGTATTCTAATTTTCGACAAAACAAAAGAAATATAGATCTAGAGGGTACCTTAAAAATACAGTAAAGTCATAAGCTATCAAAAAAAGTTCTGCGGTGGAAATTGCTTCCCGTGGGGGTCGAGAGTTTCGGAGAAAGATAGGGGGGAGGGAGGGGCTGTTCTGGTGAGTAAAAACAGACAAGGCGGCTCGTCCTTTAAAATGTCAGATTTGTCGACAGGACAGGTCAGCTGTCTCTCTCTCTCTCTCTCTCTCTCTCTCTCTCTCTCTCTCTTTCCCTTCCAAAGCTACGAGCCCACACGAAATGACGACTAATCGCTTTCACGCAACTCAACAGCCCCGTGGCTGGGAAAAATAGTGCCCAGGGCAAAGATCGGACGATCGGAAATCAATTCGTCTAAGCAAAACCCAAGCCTAAGCTAAGCCTAAGCCTAAGCCAAAGCCCAAGCCTAAGCCTAAGCCTAAGCCTAAGCCTAAGCCTAAGCCTAAGCCTAAGCCTAAGCCTAAGCCTAAGCCTAAGCCTAAGCCTAAGCCTAAGCCTAAGCCTAAGCCTACCTAACCTAAACCAAGCCCAAACTTTTCCGAATTTTAAACTTTTGGAAAACTGACCACTACCACCCGGCGAGGGATAAGCAAATTTCACAGGGCCGGCGACCGTCAAATTGGGTTTGGAACGATTGGAATTCGAGGCAAGAAAGCGAGAGAGAGAGAGAAAGAAGAGAGAGAGAGAGAGAGAGAGAGAGAGAGAGAGAGAGAGAGAAAATTCCACCCCGCAATGCTCCAAAAAACAATTTAGTGGGAAAGGAAGGCGGAGGTGGGCCCTTAGGGGGAGGGCCCGGTGGGCCCTGCCCCACTGGGCCCCAGACTGACCCTAAAAAGCGAATTAGAAGCGCCTCCAGGGGGGCGGTGACAAAAAGCGCCCACAACATTGTTAGGGTCGACTTGATTCGGCGGTGTTCCTTTTAGCCTAATTTGAATTTTTTTGCCAGTGTCATAAAGCGAGAGAGAGAGAGATTTCAAAAGGTCTAAAAATTCGCGCACCGCCTGGTTGTCCCCCCTTTCGCATGGCTGGGTCTTCACCGATTGAATTAGGGGGTAATTTGCAGCCGACGAGTCAGCTGGGGGTACGCGGGGGTCTAGTTATATTCGCTTATTCTTCTTCTCTCTCTCTCTCTCTCTCTCTCTTTTCTTCCATTTTCTACAGGAATATCCGGCCGACTTCAATTATTCCTACTGGGGAAAGAAAGTCGGAAAAGCAGCCATAGGCAGGCTAGCAGAGATTGTTGAGGAAGAGGAGAGGGCAGGCTAGCAGAGATTGTTGAGGAAGAGGGGAGGGCAGGCTAGCAGAGATTGCTGAGAAGAGGGGAGGGCAGGCTAGCAGAGATTGTTGAGAAGAGGAGAGGGGGCAGGCTAGCAGAGATTGTTGGAGGAAGAGAGAGGGGGCAGGCTAGCAGAGATTGTTGAGGAAGAGGAGAGGGCAGGCTAGCAGAGATTGTTGAGGAAGAGGAGAGGGCAGGCTAGGCAGAGATTGTTGAGGAAGAGGAGAGGGCAGGCTAGCAGAGATTGTTGAGGAAGAGGAGAGGGCAGGTAGCAGAGATTGTTGAGGAAGAGGAGAGGGCAGGCTAGCAGAGATTGTTGAGGAAGAGGAGAGGGCAGGCTAGCAGAGATTGTTGAGGAAGAGGAGGGCAGGCTAGCAGAGATTGTTGAGGAAGAGGAGAGGGCAACCTAGCAGAGATTGTTGAGGAAGAGGAGAGGGCAGGCTAGCAGAGATTATTGAGGAAGAGGGAGGGCAGGCTAGCAGAGATTGTTGAGGAAGAGGAGAGGGCAGGCTAGCAGAGATTGTTGAGGAAGAGGGAGGGCAGGCTAGCAGAGATTGTTGAGGAAGAAGAGAGGGCAGGCTAGCAGAGATTGTTGAGGAAGAGGAGAGGGCAGGCTAGCAGAGATTGTTGAGGAAGAGGAGAAGGCAGGCTAGCAGAGATTGTTGAGGAAGAGGAGAGGGCAGGCTAGCAGAGATTGTTGAGGAAGAGGAGAGGGCAGGCTAGCAGAGATTGGTGAGGGAAGAGGAGAGGAGCAGGCTAGCAGAGATTGCTGAGGAAGAGGAGAGGGCAGGCTAGCAGAGATTGTTGAGGAAGAGGAGAGGGCAGGCTAGCAGAGATTGTTGAGGAAGAGGAGAGGGCAGGCTAGCAGAGATTGGTGAGGAAGAGGAGAGGGCAGGCTAGCAGAGATTGTTGAGGAAGAGGAGAGGGCAGGCTAGCAGAGATTGTTGAGGAAGAGGGGAGGGCAGGCTAGCAGAGATTGTTGAGGAAGAGGAGAGGGCACGCTAGCAGAGATTGTTGAGGAAGAGGGGAGGGCAGGCTAGCAGAGATTGTTGAGGAAGAGGAGAGGGCAACCTAGCAGAGATTGTTGAGGAAGAGGAGAGGGCAGGCTAGCAGAGATTGTTAAGGAGGAAGAGGGAGAGGGGCTAGGCAGAGATTGTTGAGGAAGAGGAGAGGAGGCAGGCTAGCAGAGATTGTTGAGGAAGAGGAGGGCAGGCTAGCAGAGATTGTTGAGGAAGAGGAGAGGGCAGGCTAGTAGAGGTTTTTAGCTCATACATTCCGAGAAACAACGCAAATTACCCGGGGCCGGAGGGCGTAATTCCCAAAATTAGCCTCCCGGCTCATTTTGGCGTGTATGGTAATTAGGAGCTACTGGGGGGGCAAATATGGCAATTTTCCGAGGTCATAACGTCAGTGAGGACCAGATGGCTGGCTACAAGAATCTCCATCTGCGGTTCGTGAGTTAAAGCACCCCTCTAAAATGAATTTTGAATATTGTTGAAACAACATTTTTCTGAACCAGGATTTTGTTGCGGAGTAGGGAACCGGTCTTTTCTCTAAACAGCTAAAATAGTACTTTTTAAGGAGCTGGAAAGATAGTAAAAATATTCGGGAATATAATTGGGATTTTGAGGGCTTCCAGAGCACGAGGTCAAAAATGAATTCTGCAGTGCCGTCTGCTCCAGTTGCCGTAAAAGTATTTGAAACGACGAAAATGAAGAAAAAAGCTAATTCCAAGAAATTGTTTAGTTAACTATTTGAAAATTATGAAACATATTTTACGGATCGAAAAGTGGAAAATTAATTAGAGGGTTTGGCACTAATAGGCGATATGCAAAAGAACTAATTAAAGGATTTTTCGGAACAGTTGTCTTTGCCGGTTGCTCAAACAACTTTTTTATGGAAAAAGTTTCGGGGGCCGCGGAAATGTTCGTGTTTCTGAAATTTCGAAACATTTGCGTTTAATAATATACCGTACTATAATATGAATTTTTCAATATACTACACTGGATTTTTTGAAGTTGTGCTGTTAGGTAAAATAGACTGATTTTTATGGATTTTTTTCTCAACCCTTTTCATTCTAATTTAAAAAGAATAAAATAAGAACGGAAATCACGATTTTTTTGCGAATTATTAAAGCTTTAAAATTTGAAAGAGCTTTGTATAAGGTAAAATAAGAGACAGGTAAAACATAAAAAACGTCCAAAAGTAAAAAACAGCGGCAAAAACAGAGAAATGACAAATTCGCAGCCGGGGAGAACCGCTGGGTGATGGCCGACGCGTGCGCTCCCATAATTGCGGACAACCCTTTTGCACAGTCCCGGATTTTTTCGCTCTCTTTCTCTCTCTCTCTCTCTCTCCTCTCTCTCTCTCTCTTCCAATTTCTCGAGGGCAGCCCCCGCGTACTGATCGACCCGAATTCCGTTTTTTTCAGCCGAGGAGTGGACCGGAAACCGCTGGATTAGTCATGTCCTTGAGGTATATTTACGTTTTGAAAGAGTTTTCCCAGAGAAAAGCACTGAATAACTAAATAATTTGATAACCTTTTTATTTTTGAAGTCTTTCATCGGGAAGGGTCATTCCCAAAATTCCAAGAAAATTATGTTTCACAGCTTAGCAAGGGTTACTCGATAAGTAATCTTCCAATCCACTTCGCATCGGAACGCAACTAGGAACATTTTCAATTAAACCGAAATTAAAAAAGGGCGCTAAAGCATAAATTATCAACGCAAATTTGATCGAATATTTGGCACAGATTTTTTGCCACCGCGATTTTCCGTTTCTAATTTTTTAGGGTAAACACAAATCTTACGATTTTCAGGGTTTTCGTGACAAAATGTTTTATGAATCGGAAACCTAAATGGAGATATTTTCGATTAGTGGACCAGGGAGCCACGATGCAAAATTGTCAAAAATGGGAATTTCGAGATCGGTGAGTCTGACAAGGGAACCACCCGAGGTCGAGGTGGCGTTTCGTTATGGGACCCAGCCCATTTTGTGCAGAATTTTTCGCTGATTCCGAATCCGCTGCTCATTTTTGCCAAATAACTCGTTTTAAAAAGTTATAGCGCTTCAAACTTCCATTTTTTCCCAAATTTGTCAACTTCAAAGCCATTTATTTTGCACTTCCCGGATGAGTCATCAAAAACCAATATCGCCATCGTATTCAGAAAAATTTTTTCTATCGAATGAGCTATTTAACTCAAAATTGTTGGAAATCGAAAAAATCGACGGTACCTCTTATGGACTTCGTTTTTTGTATGGGAAATGGTGAAAAACAGGCTATTTCACACTCCCATAAGTGATCATCGATAGGCAGTAGCGCAGTAATGAAATGAGGGTGAGATGGGTCTATTGTTGGAAAGAAAACACGTGAAAATTCCCGACTCGCCAAAACATCTATTTTTTCGGTGCAAAAACTTTGGAGAACCCGGTCACCTGAAAATAATTTAGTGGTTTATTGGTGTTTAAATAGCTTCAGAAGCTTTTAAAGGCACAGCCAAGGCATGCAGATTGATTTCCGGCTGCGGATTTTGATAGCAGCCGAGCACCAACGAAAATTCGTCTTTTGCCGAAACATTTATTCCTCAGAAAGCGATTTTTGAGTCCATCGCAAAGCGTTTTCTTTTAAGCAAATTTAATCATAAATCCGGTGACTCTGTAAAAAAATGCAAAAGATGTAAAATGTGAACCTTACAAAAACGAGCGTTTGAAAGTGATACTGAAAACTCAATGTTTACTGGTCTTTTTAGAAAAATGTGTTTCCGCGTGATAGCGTGAAAACTGGCTCCGAGATTTAGCAATCGATCCAGCATTCCAGTAATTCCAGTAAAATTTTGTTAATCAATTGAATCTTTGAAATAGACGTTTATATAGCTAGAAATAGAAACATGATTTTTGCGAAAATTTCTCAGCCGCCAGGCTAAGAGGAAAATAACCCGTGTCCGATATGCAAATATGGGTGAGAGAGAGTGAGAGAGAGACATGCCTAACCTGAAGGATTCCGGTTGGCCGGTTGCCCCTTCTGAAAAATGGCGAATTCGAAGTGGGTGACGGGTCGGGAGAAGTGAGAAGAGGGGACAGGGGCATTACGCACATTTCTGAGTGGCCAGGGCAAATAGATGGGAGGCGAGACTGACAGAAGCCCGAGAGAGAGGAATATTTGGAACTGACTGTCGCAAAGAATAAAATATGGAAATTTTAGGCGAGAGAGAGAAAGAGAGGGAGAGAGAGAGACAGCGGGAAAGACCACCCCGAAAAAACATCATATGTTTCATTGGAAGACGCCAGCTAGCAAAACATCCATAATTTAATCACAAAGCCGCACCATATTTAAAAAAAGCGGCGTGTATTTAAAACGCGGAAGTCGTCGGTATTATCGAAGTCGGTTCCCAAGCATACGCCCAAGCGTAAGTCTAAGCCTAACTCAAGCATAAGCATAAGCCGATAAAGTTGGCTGGGCATAAATCCAGATACACCTACGGGCCCGCCTGGTCCGCTGGCTCGGAGGGCCCATAGGTCAGCCACGAATGCATAGCTGATTTCGAAGGCGACACTTACGAGACCAAGCGAACACCGGTTCTAAAGGGCCGTTGAAGGCTGGAATCTCTGCTAGCCCGCCTTCTCCTCTTCCTCAACAATCTCTGCTAGCCTGCCCTCTCCTCTTCCTCAACAATCTCTGCTAGCCTGCCCTCTCCTCTTCCTCAACAATCTCTGCTAGCCTGCCCTCTCCTCTTCCTCAACAATCTCGGCTAGCCTGCCCTCTCCTCTTCCTCAACAATCTCTGCTAGCCTGCCCTCTCCTCTTCCTCAACAATCTCTGCTAGCCTGCCCTCTCCTCTTCCCTCAACAATCTCTGCTAGCCTGCCCTCTCCTCTTCCCTCAACAATCTCTGCTAGCCTGCCCTCTCCTCTTCCTCAACAATCTCTGCTAGCCTGCCCTCTCCTCTTCCTCAACAATCTCTGCTAGCCTGCCCTCTCCTCTTCCTCAACAATCTCTGCTAGCCTGCCCTCTCCTCTTCCTCAACAATCTCTGCTAGCCTGCCCTCTCCTCTTCCTCAACAATCTCTGCTAGCCTGCCCTCTCCTCTTCCTCAACAATCTCTGCTAGCCTGTCCTCTCCTCTTCGTCAAAACAATCTCTGCTAACCAGCTTTCAGATGTCTTTTTCGCTTCGTATCGTCGCACATAATTACTAAGAAGGAAGAACTCCAAGACCTATTAGGCTTTTTTTGAAGCATTTTTTTACCGATTTTCAATTTTCTGATAATTAAGATTCTTTAAGGCAGTATTCTTTCAGTCTCAATTTCACACCCGACCCCCAAATATTTCCTCGAATTTCCTGGCGTCCCCTGACTGCCAATGTCTACCGTATCCAAAAAAAGACAAGGTAAAAAGTTCGTCATTTCCCTGGCAGGAAAATGATCCGCACGGCCGGGATGCTAATCGAGTTACCGCCACGAAAGACAAAAGTACGCAAAAAATATGCCGCAAATTATGTGGCGGGCGATGCGGGTGGTCCGGCTGAACGGATGGGCAGAAAACTCCACAATTTCCGCAATTTAGGTACAGCCCACGACATTTTAAGCCTATTTTGAGGGGGAGAACTTCCTACCGCAGAAAGGCCAAGGTCGCGCTTTTTAAAGGGTCTGGAAAGGCAGGCTAGCAGAGATTGTTGAGGAAAGGGAGACGGCAGGCTAGCAGAGATTGTTGAGGAAGAGGAGAGGGCAGGCTAGCACCGATTTTTAGGATTTTCCAAACCTGCCAGTCCCTTTAAAACATTTCTGGTGGAAACTCATACGGAAATTGATCTCTGCCATTTGAGCCGGCGGTAAATAGAAAATTTTTTAGATCCAGGAAGGGCTATCGAAACGAACGCTTCACGGGCAGCTTATCACCTCCTCACTGAACCCGTTTTTTTGCGGCCTTTCGGAAGCTGGAGGGTCCAGTTTCTGGAAAATGAGCCCCGATGGTCACTAAACTTTGATGGTCTCTTAAAATACCTACATTTATAAATCGTTATTTTTGTGGTGCTACCGCTTTTGAATTAAGCGTATGCACAGTTATCACTAACAACACATTTATTTATTAATTCAGGCATTCGTCGCCAACCTACGTTTTTCGTTGAAGCAATTTGCACAAAAGAACTTAGATTTTTTCAAGGTTTTTTTGAAGGTTCATGGTTTCAGTTTCAAGGCTTCCCCTATCCGCTTAAATCGGACTTTTCATTTTGAGCCATTGCCACTAAAGCCAACATTTTGACTTCTTTCCCTTTAAAATGCAATTTACCAGCTTCCGGTCGTTTTAACGTAACTTTTCCGCCTCTTAAAATATGCTATCGCATTCCAGTCCCTCTAAAACGCTGATTTTGAATTCTCCCGCCTCTTCAGAACGTTTTATTCGCTTGCCAATGCCTTTAAAACGTTGTTTTTGTAGTTTTTGGACTCTGTCAGTTGTAAGTCTCTTTAAAAAGATGTTTTGTGGCTTTTCGCGGTCTTTATAATACACTATCGCTTGCAACACATAGGATAGCGGGGGGGGAAAAAAATAACGGGGGGGCACTCAAACTTTTTATATGATAAAAGTATTTTTAAATATGCTTTTTTCGGGCTGTAAAAAAAACTCTTAGTATATTTTTCGGTCCTCTATCGAATGGCATTTTCAAAATATCGAAAATATTCAAAACGCCGAAAATTTTTCCCCCCCCCTGTTATCCTATGTGCTGCCCATAGTTTTCAAAAATAGTTTTTAGGCTATAAAACTTTTATAATACATTTTTTCGCGTTGTAAAAAAATCTCTTAGTATATTTTTTGATGTTCTATCGATTCGCGTTTTCAAAATATCGAAAATCGCAAAATTTGGCTTTCCCCCGTTATCCTATGTGCTGCCCATGGATTTTGATCAATTTTGTTTATTCGATAAAAAATTTAATTTACATTATTTCGGGCTGAAATCAATTCTCCTAGGGCAGTTTTCGACGCTTTATCGAATGACGTTTTCAAAATACCGAAAAATTCGAAAAATTCGAAAATTTGACTTTCCCCCCCCGTTATCCTATGTGCTGCCCATAGATTTTCCTCAATTTTTGTTTATTCAATAAAAAATTTCCATTACATTATTTTGGGCTCAAATTAATTCTCTTAGTATATTTTTCGACGCTCTATCGAATGGCACTCGCAAAATCCCTCAGTAATTGCAAATTTCATAATAATGAGTGCCCCCCCGTTATTTTATTCCCCCCCCCGTTATCCTATGTGTACCGCTTTTCGCGGTCTTTATAATACACTATCGCTTGCAAGTCCTTTTAAAACGCGTCTTTTTCCTTGCCGACGCCCTTGAAGCTCATTTTTCCGCTTTTCAATACCATTAAAACGATTTTTAATCCCTGTCCAGCCTCTTTCGAACAATTTCTTAGCTTGCCATGTCTTGATAACCGCGTCTTTTTCGCTTGCATGTGCCTTTAAAGCTAATTTTTCAGCTTGACATTCGTTTAAAAATAGATTTTTTCGCTTTTGGAGCTCTTTAAAATATCCTTTCACCTGCCAGTTCCTTTAAAACGCCGCTTTTCCAGACTTGTAGTATCCCCTAAAAACTACAGCGCTTGTTAAAACATAGAACATGCGCGCGTATTTTGTGTCTTAACAGCGGTCGCGCGAACACTCGCGCTCCCACCAAGAACACCGCTTTTTCTCTGTTTACAAAGCTTTTGGCGGCTCAGCCCCGGCTACGACAGGATACTCATCAACATTGTCACACCCCGCCATTCGCAACACACTCATCGTAAATTGTCTCCCAGCCGCTTTTAACTTTCGCACCAACGAAGCTGAGGATCTGTGATCATTGAAGGCAGGCTAGCGGAGGCAATTTGAGGAATTCTCGACTCTAAGCCTTAGCTAAGCCCAAGCCTAAGCCAAGCCTAAGCCAAGCCTAAACCAAGCCTAAGCCAAGCCTAAGCCCAAGCCTAAGACTAAGCGTAAGAGTAAGCCTAAGGCCAAGCCTAAGCCTAAGCCTCGGTATAAACCTAACATAAGTATAAGCCCAACCAAAGCCTGGGTCTAGGTCAAATCATAAGCCTAAGCCTACGCCTAATCTAAACCTAAGCCCAAGCCTAAGCCTAAGCCTCAAGTTAGCCTAAAGCTAAGCCTGGGCCTAGCCTAACTAAGCCTAAGCCAAACCTAAGCCTAAGCCTAAGCTAAGCCAGGACCTAAGCCCACCCCTAAGCCCTAAGTCCTAGGTCTAAGCCAAGCCTAAGCCTAAGCCTAGGCCTAGGTCAAGACCCCAGGCCTACTCCGATTCTACCGACCTACCAAAACACACGTGGATTCGTTCTATTTTGTGCCCTGCCGGAATTCTGAGTGATCGGGCTGAACCGAGAACGGTTCGAAAAAATTGACAACCCCCGCCCCGTCAATCATTCGCATCAATTTCACAGCCGATTTTTTTGCTGGGGCCCTTCTTGTCATTTCCATCAGCACGGATCACCTACCGCATACTAGGCAGGCCCCGCCCCTTTGGCTCTCTTTCTCTAATTTTCTCTCTCTCTCTCTCTCTCTCTCTCTCTCTCTCTCTCTCATTCTCTGCGAAATTTGCTAATTATAGGGCCCTGAAAAGAGAGGAGGCTGGATAAAAGGTAGGGAGTCAGGGCATTTTTGTATTTTCTTCTAGATTTCGCGTCTTTTATTTTCTTTTAAAATAGATTAAGAATATTTTCTTAACTATTCTTATCCAGGGCAGGCTAGCAGAGATTGTTGAGGAAGAGGAGAGGGCAAGCTAGTAGAGATTGTTGAGGAAGAGGAGAGGGCAAGCTAGCAGAGATTGTTGAGGAAGAGGAGAGGGCAAGCTAGTGGAGATTGTTGAGGAAGAGGAGAGGGCAAGCTAGCAGAGATTGTTGAGGAAGAGGAGACGGCAAGCTAGCAGAGATTGTTGAGGAAGAGGAGAGGGCAAGCTAGTGGAGATTGTTGAGGAAGAGGAGAGGGCAAGCTAGCAGAGATTGTTGAGGAAGAGGAGAGGGCAAGCTAGTGGAGATTGTTGAGGAAGAGGAGAGGGCAAGCTAGCAGAGATTGTTGAGGAAGAGGAGAGGGCAAGCCAGTAGAGATTGTTGAGGAAGAGGAGAGGGCAAGCTAGCAGAGATTGTTGAGGAAGAGGAGAGGGCAAGCTAGTAGAGATTGTTGAGGAAGAGGAGAGGGCAAGCTAGCAGAGATTGTTGAGGAAGAGGAGAGGGCAGGCTAGCAGAGATTGTTGAGGAAGAGGAGAGGGCAGGCTAGCAGAGATTGTTGAGGAAGAGTAGGGGGGCAGGCTGGCAGAGATTGTTGAGGAAGAGGAGAGGGCAGGCTAGCAGAGATTGTTGAGGAAGAGGAGAGGGCAGGCTAGCAGAGATTGTTGAGGAAGAGGAGAGGGCAGGCTAGCAGAGATTGTTGAGGAAGAGTAGAGGGGCAGGCTGGCAGAGATTGTTGAGGAAGAGGAGAGGGCAGGCTAGCAGAGATTGTTGAGGAAGAGGAGAGGGCAGGCTAACAGAGATTGTTGAGGAAGAGGAGAGGGCAGGCTAACAGAGATTGTTGAGGAAGAGGAGAGGGCAGGCTAGCAGAGATTGTTGAGGAAGAGTAGAGGGGCAGGCTGGCAGAGATTGTTGGGGAAACGACCTATACCGGCTCTTGATTCCGGTGCTAAAGATTTGCCGATTTTTCCAGATCTCCGAAACACACGAATCTTTGACAGCTGCAAATTTTTTCAGCTCCACTGTGCTTTTGTCTCTTATCAATCCGCGTGTCCAGGATTTTTCGGCATCGCGGCTTCTCGCACCCTTTTTTAGCCAATTTTTTGATAGTTAAATGCCTCTTAATAGGTGGCCCAGAGTTCTGAACCTGTCAAACCTAGCGATCCCAGAACCCAGGGTGGATTTTGGACTTTAAAAATCGATGTTTCTAGCTGTTTCTTTTTTCCGGGAATCAGCTCGGCTGTAACAATCAAACAAGAAGCATCCTTGCTCCTTTCTTACCAATTATACAAAGGTCGAGAATGGGTCTACTGAATCAGATCACTTTTTGCGTAAGCAGCCATTTTTAGAAACATGATTTTTTTGAAAAGGTTTGTCGTGAATTATCGTAGACGTTGAGTACTGCTTTTAAACTTGTTAAATTTTTGTTTCAGTTTCAGAATTATATCCATTTTTGGGTTTTAACGTTAAAATTCAAAGAATTTTAATTCTTAATTTAAATTGATTAATTAATTAGAATTCTCCTTGAAGAGAGTGCGCACTGAAACAATCGACTTTTTCCCGGATACTCCCATTTTTTGAAACATGATGATTTTGGCCAAGAACATGATCGTTAAGGCGTTAAACTTTTGAACTTGTCAAATTTTTGTTAGCCCAAATTTCAGAAATTTTTTGAACCTTTTAACGTTAACATTCAAAGAATTAGTTCAAAGTCCCCAAAAGAAAAGAGCCGACTGGAACCGATAACTTTTTGCGGAAGCAGCCATTTTTAGAAACATGATTTTTCGGAACAAATGTTCATTTTTGAACTTTGGTAGGCGTCAAATTTTCAGCAGTTTTCACTTTCCAAAGTTTTTTATGTTTCCGAATTACATTTTTTTAAAGTGTAATTTTGAAACATCCAATGTTTCCGAAAATTTTTGAAGGCTTTTTTAGCAGAATTTCACTATATAAAACCACCATTTCAGCGATGGAGCGCCAGATGAAGGTATGCGTCGTGGGAGCCGGAGGTTCCGGACTGCCCTGCATTCAGTAGGTTTTTTGGATAAAAATTGTTTGAATGTAATTCCTCTCGAATTGCGCATTAACGGTTTAGGAAACCTAAAAGAAATAATAGTAATAAGAAGGAAAAGTAGAAGAAAATATTCTGATGAATTAGCGGAAGAAGCAAAGTTTCAAAAGTCTTGGTAGCCGAAAATTTTTTGTTTGGCAGAATGGCGTGAGCAGATGAGTACGATAATTTCATAGCCTACCGTATCTTTTCAATTCCGTACCAATAGCTTTTCATTTCCTTATCTGTCCCTTTAAATCAAAGGATAGAATTTAAGAATTCTGATGAAGTCAAGGGGTCTATCGAAGACGAATTAAGCCGAAAAAAGTTTAATGGTGTCGTAAGATTTTTGAAACATTGGCTTTCTGGACAGATTAAGAGAAGCTCAAATATTCAGAAAATATTGCTCTGTGATTTTTTCAAAGCAATTTTTGCACAGCTATTTATATGTACATTTTTTATGACCAAATTCCAAGAAAATTAAGCTTCTTAAGTTGGGCGAAGATCTACGGCTTCGACGTCACGTGCTTCGAGGCGTCCGAGGATATTGGCGGGCTGTGGAGGTACAAGGACCACTCGACGAATGGTAAGATTTTTTAGGCAAAGCAAAGCCTACGCCACGCTTAAGTCAAGCCTAAGCTAAGCCAAGCTTAAGCCAAGCCTAAGCCTAGTAAGCTAAGATAAGTAGTCGCTAACCAGAATGCGGATTAAATACTACTTCATGCCGCAATCGTCATTTTTCGATGAAACAAAACTTTCAAATTTCGCGATGAAGAATCAATCGATTTTCCACAAGGATCTGGCTAATTAAGTTAGCTTATATCCTAATACATTCCATTTAATTCTATATATATTTTCCAGAATCCTCGGTGATGAAGGGCACCGTCATCAACACGAGCAAGGAGATGACCGCCTACTCGGATTATCCCCCCGCGGCGGTGGGTTTTAAAGGGACGCACAAGGGATACCTATGGCTTTTGCTGGTTATGGATGCATTAATAATTTTTAAATAAATTAGTATTTTAAAACTTTAAATGAAATTGTAAAGTGTTTAATATCTAATTTCTGATTTTTGCCGTCGGACGCAATTGCGTAATCGATTACGGAACCTTGAAGCGGCCAGGCGCGTGCGCGTTGCGCGCCGCTGCGCGGTTGAATTTTTAGAAAATTGAGAGCTAAGAAAAAATTTTAAAGGTGTAATGGGGCGAAAATTGGCATCGCGGAACCACATACCGATTACCAAAATTTTTATTTTTTGCTTTTTAAGATTATACGAAACACATTTTTTTGCGATAACCAGGTTTTAGTAGTTTTGTTTTTATTTAGATCAATGATTTTTTTTGGTTGTTTTTAAGCGCTATAAATTAGAAATATGGTTTTTCTTAAAACAGATTATTTCCAGGACATCCCCAACTACATGCACAACTCGAAGCTAATGCAGTACTTCCGCGACTACGCCCGCGATTTCCACCTGAACCCCCACATCAAGCTGAAGCACAAGGTATCAAATTTCCTAATTCTAGAATTTATGATTAACATTTAAGGTTTAAGTTTTAATTCGGTATTGATAGATCAATATCATTAAATCAGTTACTTTTTAAAAAATTAGAAACGCAAAAAATCTAATTTTTTCCTGAAACGTAGAAAAATTAAATTTTAGTTTTTTTGGGCGAATTTTTAAGGCAGGCTAGCCGAGATCTTGAGGAATTCGTGGATAAAACTATATGGCATTAATTTTAAGGTGCTCAACATAGAGCGTACCGCGGATTATAGCAAGACTGGACAATGGAAGGTTACGTACGAAAATCAGTATGTTATTTCGTTATTCAGACGTGGAGAGAGAGAGAGCGAGAGAGAGAGAGGAGAGAGAGAGAGAGAGAGAGAGGGGAGGAGAGAGAGAGAGAGAGAGAGAGGAGAGAGAGAGAGAGAGAGAGAGAGAGAGAGAGAGAGAGAGAGAGAGAGAGAGAGAGAGAGAGAGAGAGAGAGAGAGAGAGAGGGGGGGGGGAGAGTGAAAGAGGGAAGGGAGCACGCTAAAAATACTCAAATTCAGATTCGAAGCTCAGCACGAAGAGATATTCGATGGAGTATTGCTATGCACCGGCCATCATGCTGATAACAACATGCCGAAGTAGGCATTATCGCAAAACTTAAAAATTTCGTTTTCCAAAAAAATGTTTCGCCAATTTACCGATATGGAGTATGTCTGGGAAAGGCAATTTCAATAACTATCGACTTCGGACACCTCATAATAAAATTTCGAAATCAATAATTTTAGACTTTAAAGGATATTTAACTCTGAATTTTGAAACTATTCTAATTTTAGGTGGGAAGGGATGGAGACGTTCCCGGGCAAAATCTTGCACAGCCACGACTACAAAAGCCCGGATGGTAATGTTTTCAAATTCACTCTCCTTCTCTCTTTTCTTTCTCCTTCTCTCTCTCTCTCTCTCTCTCTCCCATCTTTCTATCTTTATCTTTAATTAAATTTAACTTAGGCTACGGAGACAAAACGGCCGTCGTAATTGGCGTCGGCAACTCGGGCGTCGACGTCGCCTGCGAGCTGGGCAGGGTGGCGAAACAGGTCTAAATTAATTAATCCGGCTATCAAGTTAGCTTCAACATAATATGAGACAATTAAATTATAACACAACAAACACTCAAAATTGAAAACATTATACAAATTAAATTAAATTAATTTGAAATTAAATACGGACCTGGACCGCAGAATTTTTCTTTCGCATTAAAAACAGAAGGGCACTTTTGCCATTTTTGCCGGCTGAAACTTTTCGCTGTGAAAAATATTTTGGGTTTCTTACTTTCTATACCTTTAAAGTTTAATAAATTTTTATTGCATTGCAATAAAATTATGATTATTTTTCCAACAAAGCCGATTTAAAATTGAGTTTAAAAATTCAGTTTAGAAAAGAAAAACCTTGATTTTTCAGACGTATCTGGTCAGTCGACGAGGCGCCTGGATTTTCAGCCGGATGAAGGGAAATGACAAGTGCTTCGACATGGAGCTCAATAATCGGTGAGCGAATTTTACGGTATTTTCTGTAAAAATGTTTCAAAAATTTTTGACTAAAAATATTTTTGTTTGGCTTTAATCATCGATCTCAGGTGTCCCTAAATCCGTGTTGTAAAATTTATACTATTTTAATGCGCTAGTCTCTTCGATTCTACAGTAATCATCTTCGTCTGATTCTTCAAAATTCGGTTCCATCGTCGGCTTTATATTTTCCTTATTTTCCGAAGAATGTTTCCAAACATTTTCCAATCAAAATGGCGCAGCGAACGCCTAATGATTTTGACCTGACGGAAAAAATTCATCTTAAAAAATTTTTTTCATTTAGTGCACTTAATATTATTATTTCTATCGTTTCTTCTTTATCAAAAAGGCCGCTCAGCTTCACATCGGTAATTCTCATTTTTCCATATTTTCTGAAGAATGTTTCAAAAATTTTTCAAGAAAAGCAATTCGGTGAACGCCCAATGACACGCACCAACTTCTTCTACAAATTTTAGGTTATTTTGGTGCATTTAATACTATCAGTTCTACCGTTTTCCATTGCGTCAAGATTCCGCTTAGCCATTATTGTGCTATTTTTTCTGATGTTTCTGATGTTTCAAAAACTCTCCAGTAAAACTAGCTCAATTAAAATTAATGCAGGCACTCGTCAGGGTTTCCACCTTTAAATTTGGTTTTATTTATTATCTAGTGCCTTATACTCCCGTTTATACCGTAATTTTCCAGCTTCATCGCGCTGAAATTCCTGAAGGTGGTCCCGATGCGAATCCTGGAAAAGATGGTCGAGCACGACGTTGACAGCCGCTTTGATCACGAGAAATTCGGGCTCATGCCGAAACATCCGATTTTCAGGTTTTTAACTTAAAAAAACACTAAGGCTTTATTAAACTGGAGACATTATATGAATCTTTGAGTTTATCGGAAAGTCAACTTTTTAAATACCAGTCGAGGGGAAAAACAATTAAAGACTTCCAAAATATGAAAAATTGCTGGATTTGATGAAACATATTTTCAAAATCACCAAAAAGGCCATAGTCTTAAAAATATAAAAACAATATCTTTATGACCTGCTGGAAATCGGGAATGATTAAAGCACCAACAAAATACACTCCATATTATTAAAAAACAGGTATTTGGGTAACTTCAGTTTTAAAAAATTACGCCCCCGCTAATAGTTCAGTATCGAATTTTTGTATTAGCTAATATTTTCTTTCTTACCATCTGAAATTGCTTTAAATCAATTTCTCGAAAATTCTTAGCACCAGGAAAAGAACAGAGAACAAAAATTTTTCTTGAAACCTGTTTTTGCAGATATAGTTTGTAGAAAAACCTAAATTTTTTTGTTCATTACCTATCTACCACTTTTTTAATTGAAATGATAAAAAAAATATTATATTTAGCATCTGATCTCACCATTGTTAATTACCAAAATATATATTAAAAACGTTAGGTGAATATTAGAGGCAACTACCGGTAAAATTATCCCAAAAATTTTCACCGCTATGAAAATATTACTGGTTGCTATTAGAGCCTTTTTTCGAGACGTAAAAAGTCACGAATTATAGGATAATTTCAAAGCACACCCAACCCTATCCGATGAGCTGCCGAACCGTGTGATGTCCGGAACAGTTAAGGCATCAGAGCATATATATAAATTTCTAATGTCTGTGCGCCTGTCCGCCCGCCCGCCCGCCCGGTCGGACCGACCGGATCGCTGCGGGACCCTGTGATCGGCCCGATCGGTCCGGGAGCCGGGGCGTTTCGGGATTTCGGGACCAAACTACCAAACTAAAAAACCATCCAAAATTTCAGGTGTGAAACCTTTGACTAAGAAATTTCTGGCGCAGCACCCTGTTTTTCCATGTTGTTTCTGCACCATGTAAAAAGAGGCTATTTGAGAAGGTCTCGAGCGCAAGTTCCTGAGCTCAAAGTCTTTTGCTAAGTCTAATGTATTTTAAAATGAAGGTGTTTCGCTATTTATTCGAAGCGAATTATAAAATATGCTTAAAACTGAGTTTGAATGAAATGTTTATCCAAACCGTGCGCCTTGGTCCAAACTAAAAGTCTTTGGCTGATCCCATCCGACAAATTTTTCAGGACTTTGATTTTACCGGTAGTATAAGCAAGTCGCCTTCGCAGAACGGAGCATTTGTCTGCACATCTTTGAACAAAATTTCCAAAACAAATTTTTTTAATCCCCAGTCTAAGCAGTAATTAAGAGATTTCGATAAAATAGCTATACTTTCTTGTAAAAAAAATTTGTTTTGGGTATGGGCCTGTTCCATAAGATACGTATATTAATTTAACAAGCAGGAGGTAATTCGCCATTCACTCCATTTGTTTACTTATTTGTTCACTGAAATCCATTCCGCGCATTGAAAGCATAATTTTTTTGAAACATTTTACCAGTAGTCCCGAATAAGTTTAGTAGTTTAGGCACGTTTCCAATTCAGCCATTGCCTTTGTTTTTAGCCACTTGGCTCTTTAAATATTTCAGCCATTTTAGGTAATTTGCTGCACCGGCTACTCTGTTCCGATTCCCGTTGCTAGAAAAGGGAATTTGGTTCCGATTGATAGTAAGTCACCATTGAATTTCCTGAAATTTTAAACAAGTCGGAAAAAATTGAGATTCTATAGATTCTATTCTATAGGATGTTCAATAACAATTTTCAAAAGTCACCAGTCTTTAATAACCTTAGAAGTTTTTCTAAGATTTTAACAAGCATAATCATTTCCAGACAACAATCATGAAGGAATCTACAAGCTGATGTTCCCGCTACAGACGGCCGACAAAAATACCCCAGTGCTTAATCGGCTCGTGCCAGGTAAAATGGTGTTTTCGAAAATTTGTAAAGCTAGCAGAGATTGTTGAGGAAGAGGAGAGGGCAGGCTAGCAGAGATTGTTGAGGAAGAGGAGAGGGCAGGCTAGCAGAGATTGTTGAGGAAGAGGAGAGGGCAGGCTAGCAGAGATTGTTGAGGAAGAGGAGAGGGCAGGCTAGCAGAGATTGTTGAGGAAGAGGAGAGGGCAGGCTAGAAAAGATTTTTGAGGAAGAAGAGAGGGCAGGCTAGCAGAGATTCTTGTTTAAAGGGCCAGGTAACTCAACGCTCTTTTTCAGCCGTGGGGCAGCATTATGCCACTTTCCGAAATGCAGGCGCGCGTATTTTTCGCCCAGCTCCGCGGTGATGTCAAGCTCCCATCAAGGGTATGGTAATCTGGTAATTCCTAATTTTAAAGGGTTAAAAAGACTAAAAGAACTTTCCAACTGTTTTGTTAAAATTTTGATGTTTCGAAAAAAAATGAATTTTGCTTGAAGTTTTGTGGAGTCAATGGGGTACCCCGGAAGAGGCGGAGCGGAAAATAAAAATATTAATTTCTTTTACCTACTTTTACTTACTATGATGTATCAATGTTTTTAATATTATCAGGAACTCCTCGAGCAGGACGCGGTGATGCAAAAGCGGCAATGGCCAAGCGCTACGTGAACAGCCCTAGGCATACGCTACAGGTGGGTACTGTAGCATAGCGTAGCGTTCGATTTTTCGACCAATTGAAATATTGAACTATTTAAAAATAAGTGCTTTAGATTTTGATGCTAAAATATTCTCTTATTCTCCATTAGATTAAAAACACTATCCGTTATTAGGTGGACTTCGTACCGTATATGGAGTGTCAGGCCGAGCTGATCGGACCGCCAGCCGAAACCCTGGGATTTCGCCACCACGTGATCCGAGGGCTTTTCAAGGAGGGTCGTCTCAAGCCTAAGCCTGCCTAAGACTAAGCCAAAGCTAGGCCTAAGCCAAGCTTTGAATCCGAAGTCTTTAATAAAGGAATCGTGACATCTCAAAACCTACATCATTCGATTTTCAGGTGTTTTTCGGGCCTAACGTCGCGTATGTCTATCGACTTTCCGGGCCCTACCCTGGCCCGGGGCCCGCCAGGCCATTTTGGACGCTCCGCCATCGTGTTGACCAGGTAATAGAGTATCCAAATCCTCGGGGCAGGCTATCATAGATAATTTGAGGAATTCCGGGCCCGGGTAGGCTAGCAGAATATTTGAGGAATTGTGGCCCCAGGGCAGGCTAGCAGAGACAATTTGAGGAATTCCGGGCCCGGGTAGGCTAGCAGAGACAAATTGAGGAATTGTGGCCCCAGGGCAGGCTAGCAGAGACAATTTGAGGAATTCCGGGCCCGGGTAGGCTAGCAGAGACAAATTGAGGAATTGTGGCCCCAGGGCAGGCTAGCCGAGACAATTTGAGGAATTCCGGGCCCGGGTAGGCTAGCAGAGACAAATTGAGGAATTGTGGCCCCAGGGCAGGCTAGCAGAGACAATTTGAGGAATTCCGGGCCCGGGTAGGCTAGCAGAGAATTTGAGGAATTGTGGCCCCGGGGCAGGCTAGCAGAGACTATTTGAGGAATTGTGGCCCCGGGGCAGGCTAGCAGAGACAATTTGAGGAATCGTGGCCCCAGGGCAGGCTAGCAGAGACAATTTCCCGCTAAAAATCCTCCTAATTCCAGGGTATCACCGCCGGACGGCCGCTGCGCAAGAAATCGCTTCTAGAAGAGATCTTCAACAATTGGGTGCTCGTCTTCGGCCTCCTCTTCTTCGTCTACTACTTTTTCTTTTGAAACCGAAAGAAAAAGCAAACAAAACAATACAGATTTCGCGCTGAAATCGTCTTCCCAAATTGCAACCCGCTTGCTTGCTATAGATTTCTAAACAATGATTAAAACGAATAAAGATTTCTATTAATTTTTCAACGATCAAAACCAATTAATAAGATCAAGGAACACGTCTAGGTCTGCAAAAATTTCGAAACATATGAACCAAATCGATAAAATTTTAAGACATAAAATTGTCAAAAATTTATTCCGAGGAAGGAAAGCTCACTCTCTGCACTAATAGAGGGGCGGATCAAAATCGATGCGGGGTAGTAGGGGGATAAATAGCACAGGGATTACCCGAAAACCAAGAAAAAGTACAAGACACGAATAACGACGACGCACTACACCTATTGACAACGAGAAGAGGCAATTTACAAAATCAGGCTCAGGCTTTCTAGGCTCGGCTTGATGCGGCCAGCTTCGCTTCGAGCTTCTCGAGGATCTGGAAAATGGAACATAGAAAATAATACAAAACAAAAAGCAAAAAGCGATGCACCCGCCGGGATCGAACCCGGCTCGTTGGCGAAAGACTTTGAAACCGGTTGTTACAGTTTTGAAGCCGTTTTTTCGATAGAAATAAGGTGCTTTTAGTCAGCATTTCAGCTTTAATCAAAAAGCAAAATCAGATTTTAGGGAAACGGTCAGCATTGTTGCGCAAAATCCGCTGCTCAAAACAAAATCCCGATTTATTGGCGCAAGTCGAAAATAACCTCAAAAAAGCCATTCGAAAGACAAAACGTTCTGCAGCTGACGGGATCGAACCCGGGCCGTCCGCTCCGTATTTTAAACCCTAACCAAGTAGCCAGCCACCTTTTTTTGAAATAGCGTTAAAATTAAAAATTAGAGGTCGAAACTCACATTATTGGCGCAAACGGGGAGCCGCGTGCCCGGGCCAAAGATCAGCGCCACGCCGGCCTTGTGCAGCGCGTCGTAATCTTGGGGCGGATGACGCCGCCGGCGACAACGAGGATGTCCCTGAAAAATAGGGTTAAAATTAAGAAATCTATTTCAAAAATAAAATAAAACTAAAACGTACTCCCTGCCGAGCTTCTTCAGCTCGTCGACCAGCTGCGGCACGAGCGTCAAGTGGCCGGCGGCAAGTGACGAGGCGCCGATGACGTGCACGTCGGCGTCGACGGCCTGAAAAATAAAATGGATAAATAAATAAATCAAAATCAACAAAACCCCTAAAACAATG
>CATQJA010001604.1:0-23298 GCA_958295435.1 Mesorhabditis spiculigera
AAAATAAGCTAAAACTTTTTAAATAGTCAAGCACTAAAATAAACAAATTTAGATCTTCAACTGGGCCTCTCCGCCCGAGAAGCGCTTCCGGCAAAACGACCGACTCGAGGCGTTGGCCTGCAAGAAGGCGTTCAAGTACGCGCTGCACTTCGCCGGCGACGAGTACTACAAGGAGATGCTGTCCAACTACGCGGCAAGGTGTTTCCACGAGCTCGGCGAGGTCAGTTTTGGCCTGAGGTTTCCTAAAAGATCTTTGCTAGCCTGCCTGGGGTCGGGGTATTAGGGCAACAGTTTTTGGGTTATTTTAAAGGAACTTGGAAGCGCGAAAATCGACTCCAGGTAGCCACTAGGTCTCGACGGCCACGCGACACTCCAAAACCTAAGTAAAACGATTTTTGGGGAACTTTCTGGCCTCGAGGCTTTGCCTTGGGCGTAGGCTTCGGCTTGCGCACGTCAAACTGCAGCTACACTCACAGCATTAGCCTCTGTCTACACCTAGCCGTCACAAGGGGTCGATACCTGACTTCCCAATCCCTTTAAAACTCCAAAAATTCAGGAGCGCCTCCCCAGCGGAGCATTCTCGACGAAACAACTCGTCACGTCCGGTGCCCCCTACTACTTCATGCTCCTCGGGCTGATGAGCTCGCATTCCGTCGGCCTGGAGACGCTCAACACGATCGGCATCTTCCAGAGGTATTATTTAATTTTGTTTATTCATTACTTATGCACAAAAGGTACGCAAAACAAGCACCAAAAATTGAAAAAACAATGATTTCAAAAATATGGGAAATTCAGGGGGAGCAGTTGAAGGCACCGGTATTCGAAGTGGGGGGCAGGGCGTGGTAGCCAAAGTTCTGCGTGGGGTTTTTAATATTGCAGCTAGGAGGGTGGGTTGCACAGTTTTGTGAATTTAACTACGTTAAAGACACAGTTAAGATGTTTAAAGGGTTAGGAAATATGAGAATCGACCCACTAGGTTGGCTAGGTCTAGACAGTTGCACATTAAGACATGCAAAAAAGGCTCCTAGGCTTGAGAATAGGCTTAGGCTTAGGCATAAGCATTCTTGGGCTTAGGCTTGGGTTTAGGTTTAGGCTTAGGCTTAAGCTTAGGCTTCGACTTTGTTAGACAGCTACGCGATGCGTCAAATGCCGTATTCAACGTCTTTTTAGTGTCATAAAAAATGCCTAGCCGCGTCATCTTTGCTTCTCGTACTTGACTAGACCTAACATAACCAGGGTCGATTCTCACGCTTCTTAACCCATTTAAAATCATAAAACAGTTATTTTAAAGATCTGACACTACGAAAATTGTTCTTCTACGGGTTCTGGGAGACGTAGAAGCATTGCTGGATGAAGGACAACTTGGCGAGACACTTGTACTTCTCCGAGAGGAGCCCGCCTTCCGGGAGACCACCGGCCGGGTTGCAATAGGGCCGGCAGTGCTCGAAGCCGGGTTCGAAGACGTTGTACGCTTGGCAGCACTGGGTGACGTCCTTATAGCCGGAGGCGCAGATCATGATGTCGCGCACTTTTTGGAGGGGGCAGCGGCCAGTCAGGACGGCGAGTTGCATCTGTAGAGGAGGGAAGTTAGATACTTAGGCGCACATTCTAGGATTCGGATGGGGGCTTAGGAAAGCTTAGGCATAATAGAAAACTCTTGCTCACCGTAGCCAAGTTAGCGTCGTAGTTGCACATCGACTGGCACCCTTCACCAAGTCGCGCGCAGCAGTTGGAGAATCGCTGGTTCGCCACCTCCTTTGTAATGCACGGCTGCCATCCGGGCTGGCGGGGGCACTAAAGGGATGTTCAAGTCGGGTGCTTAAGCTTGAGCTTGGACTTGGCTCCGTCTAAGTTTAGGCTTACCTGTCCCATCTCAGCCCCTTTGGACTGGGCTGCCTCGGCTCCGGCATAGAAGGGTTTTTCAAAAGTTTGAGGGGCTGAGTCGATCGAGCGGGCCACAACGGTCTGAAAATGTTAGGGTAGAGAGAGAGGGAGAGAGCGAGAGAGAGAGGAGAGAGAGAGCGAGAGACTGAGAGAGAGACCTAAAAAACATCCCCACCTGTGGCTGATTCGAGGCGTAATTTTGCTGCTGAGGCTGCTGGGGTTGTTGGCCTTGTTGAACTTGTTGGATGGTGTTGGTCGCTACCTGCGCTTGCACCTGAAAAATTATCGTGAGCTCTCTCTCTCTCTCTCTCTCTCTCTCGCTCTGTCTCACTCTCTCGCGTTCTCGCACTCTTTCTCTCGCTCTTCTCTCTTTATCTCTCTCTCTCTCTCTCTCTCTCTCTCGCTCTCGGACACTTTCGCTCCCGTCAAGCCAAGCCAATTCCGCAATTTTTCTACCGTACCTGCTGCCCGAATCCGGGGTACTGCTGCTGGGGCTGGAGGCCGTAGGGGGACTGCTGTTGTTGCCCGAAGTAGGGTTGCTAAAGAGGCGCGTTCTAGCCAGGTTGACGATCTTCTAAGTGACACCACCGCTTTAAAGGGATGGGCAAGGCATGGTTACGATTCACTACGAATTTTTCTACGGCTTGCTACATGAAAGGAGTACGCGCGCTTGAACGGCTTGGAAACGTCGGCAAAATCGCTACGAAATCCATAAATAAAAATTGCCCGTCCTCTTAGTTTTTAATTAACTTGACAATCAAACCCACCTGTCCCTGTTGCTGCTGTCCCGCCGGCACCGGGGCCGGAGTCGTGAAAAACGGATGGGGCGGGAAGGTGGGCAGGTTGAAGGGGTTGGACTGGTCGGGGACGGGGAGGCCGAGCTGCTGGAGGAAGGGTTGGAAGGGGTTGAACATGGCACTCGTTGGGGCCGGGGTGACGCCAGGTTGTTGTTGGAGACCCAGCTGAGATTGGACGCCGACGGGGCCAAGGGGGTCGGGGGCTTGTTGGGCCTGGGGGACCTGGCTGTAGAGGCCGTTGGTCATCAACCGTTGTTGCTCGGAGAGCTGCACGTTGAGTTCTTCTGCGGATGGCATACGGACTAGGGGGGCCAAGGTTACGGCTTGTTCACGGGAGGGGGTGACATCAGGTGGGGGTGGCGGGGCGGTGACGACTACAGCTTGATATTGTTGCTGTTGTTGTTGTTGCTGGGGGAGATATTGGGGTTGTACTTGTTGCTGCGGCTGTTGGAATTGGAAGGGTTGCTGGAGTTGGAATTGTTGTTGGGGGTACTGTTGTTGCTGGGTGTTGTAGGTCGGGAACTGAACGGCTTGCTGTTGTTGTTGTTGGGCAAGAGGTGGGGCCACTTGGGTCGAGAGGATTGGCGCAACCTAGAATTTTATACATGGTTGTAGTTTTTATGAGTTCTGAGTTTGTAAAGGGGCTGGGAAGCGGAGGATTAAGAGAGAGGGAGAAAGAGCGGGAGAGAAAGAGAGAGAGAGATAGAGAGAGAGAGAGAGAGAGAGAGAGAGAGAAAGAGAGGGAGAGAGGGAGAGAGATGGATCTCCTCTAATCACCAACCTGAGCATTAGGTGCCGCAAACTGCTGTGGCAGGAAGTTCTGCTGTGTCTGAGGCCTAGGGGGCGTCTGTAGCTGAGCAATCTGCTGTTGTTGTTGCTGGGGTGGCTGCTGAGGCAAGAAAGTGGGCTGCTGCTCGGCTTCCTTCTTATTCCGGTTGGGCTGAGGCGCGAAGCCGGTGGGGCCCTAAATATTGGAGTTTATAGGAGAACAATTTAAAGAACGATTTTTTAGGGAACAGCGGCAGGCGTACGGTAGAATTTAGTGCGTAATGTAGTTTTCTAGAACTGGCCGACTAAGGTTGTGTTGATTGTTACATTTCTTAGTCCCTTTAACGGTAACTTTCCAAAAAACTAGCCCCTCCCGCTAGCCGCTAAATGGTCAATGTGTTTCCGCATCAACTGCCGCCCCTCAGCCAGCAGCCGGTCGCCCTTTCCGGTCACTTGCGATGGATGCGCTTTTAAAAATTCTGGTCCGGGAAAATGACCGGTTGCCGCGATAGGGAAATCTATGGAAAACTGGTTCCTCAAAAAAGTCACACATTTTACAAGGGTGATTGTTTTCGATTAAAAAGCGATGAACTAGAGATTTGTCGCAATCGATTTATGGATTCAGTTCAAAAGGCCAAAATCCCGATAGTCTCGATTAACCTTGCATCTAAACAGCCGATTTTGGGTCTCGGGGTCGCACTACTACGCTAGGCACGTTACGCTATTACACCACCCAACGTATGCTAGGCTATGTTGCGCAACACAACGCTACGCTACGCTACGTTGCGTTATGTAGCACTGCGTTGTGCTAGGTTACGTTACGTACAGTTACGCCACTGCATGCTATGCCAAGCGTAACGTTACGCTATGCTACGTTGTGTTACCGTACGCTACGTTACGTTACGTTACTTTACGCTACGTTACGTTCAAAGCTCCTAACAAACCTGCGCCTGAATGGTACCCTTGCCCGGGCATTTCGAGCACACTTCCGGGCACATCCTGGAAATGAAGTCAACTTGACAGTGCAGACATCTGGCCCGGCTGCAACTCGGCAAATCGGCCAACCCGACGCCTATCAAGGCAAATACCCAGAGTGCGGCGCGCATCGTTTGGTGCGCTCGGCCTGAAAGGGGTACGGTAACTGTCATAGTCTTTGAAATCAAGAGACATAAAAGGAAATGTATATAGTATGTATATGTACGTAGTAAAGAAGCGGAATGGGAGCCGGCCGGTGCGGACTAATAATAATTATAGGGTGACCAGCACGGGGGGGTGGGTCCGAATTTCGCTGACCACTGGGAGGGAGCAAGAAAACAAAGAAATAAATAAAAAGCTGGAATGGGCTTTATTTTTAGATTTTATTAATGCGCATGATGTAGTAAATTATCTACATTAAAATTTGTTACTAGCAAAATTCAAATTATATGAAAAACGCTAGATAGAAAATAGCAGAAAATTTTGAGCAAATCTTAATATTTGTGATTTTCCAAAAATAATGCAGAATAATGCAACACAGTTTTGAGATTTTTTTATTAAATTAATTAGAATTTCAAATTGTTCGACCGTCGTCAAAAATTTTTCGTATTTTCGCGATTTTGCAAATTCACGAGGAGGGGGTCAAGGACGTGAGTTTTTGAAGTTGGCTTGGCTTACGTTTGGGCTTCATCTTAGCTTAGATTTCGCCTCAAGTGTAGGCTTATGCTTAGCTTAGTGGTAAAACTTCAGATCCAGATTGAAATGTCATTGAGATTTGATGATCAAAAAAAACAGCTGACAATATTTTCGAAACGAGCTTCTTCTCGTGGCATGGGGCCTCCCCCGACTAAAAACAGGATTTAATAACCGGATCTAGCGGGCATTTTCGAGGGGAGGAGGAGGTGATGCAGATCCGGAGGAGGAGGAGAAAAAGGAGAGGAGGAGGAGAATCTCTAGCGAAAGGCATTCTTGGGGATCGAATCAAATGGATGGCGGTGGTTGAGGGGGGAGGTGGTGGTGGTGATGGTGGTGGAAGGAGGGGGAACGGGTTTCTGAAGCTTCAAGCCGACACACACACACACACAGAAGGACAGACAGACACATATCCCCCAACCCTGGCCGGGGGAGGAGGCTAACGGGCAGAAAGGGGAGGAGGACAGGACGAGTCACTACTATCCACGGCATCCAGGGTCGGCAGATTGTGATAAATACACAGTGGTAAGGCTGGATGAGGGTTCAAAGGGACGAAAGAGTAAAAAAAACGCTCCATTCGCATTAAAAAAGACGAAAATCGTTCCGCGTTACGCGGTCACAGGCGTTGCGCTTGCGCCCGACAAATTAACAGCGAATTCACATTAATGTCTTCAAGGGGCTGCCAAGTCAGGCCTATGGATTTTTCCATAACCGCGATACGCGACGCGCGCCTCGCACTCTCGGTTTAAATATACCATAATCCATTACGCAATGAAAAACCAACGCGCGCTGTGTGTCGCGGGAGCAAAAAAGGGATGACAAATTAAGGGACTCCCACTTCAAGGACCATTGAAGGCCACTGAGACACGCAACGCACACTCAACGCAGGTCTTGTTGCATTACGTAGCGAAACTTCGAAAGGCGCGTTGGGTGCCGCGGCCGCATTAAAAGAAAGCACTGCACTCCTACGGAACTAGAAAAGTAACGGAAAACGAGAAGCAATAAAAACAGTTGTCTTAATGATGCCTGGCTTCATATTCAAGGTGCTGCTCAAAAAGCTACATCCCCGATGGGATACCCGTCGAATCTCCCCCATAGCCCCCTCTGACCCGCCCCCCTCCACCCGCTAGCCAAAACGGGATGCGAAAAACGGATGGCTGCCATTGTGACACTTAACATAGCGGCCTCTTATACAGAAGCCGTCATCAGAAAGCTGGTTAAAAAACCCGATCGGCAATCCTTTAATGTTATAACGTCATCATCATAAAGTCAAGAAATAATCATTCGGAGACAGCTATTTATTAGAAATGATAGCATAAACCCCGACAAAACCAGCAGACGAAGAGATTATCGCAAGATTCAGGTTTTTTGGACCCAAGAAACGTATATGTAGCTCGAACGTAATAGTCATTCGGGTTAAAGTTTTATGGCTTCGAAAGGTCTTTGAAGACACAATGACAGCGGGGCCGAAGCGCGCAACGCTTTTCGTAACGCGTAACACACGTAAGCGCAACGCAGCCGTACGCGTCCGCAAAATCAGGCTGCTAATCGCTTAGACTTCCTGGCATTAGGCTTGGGCTTCGGCTATACTCAGGCACAGTCTTGGGCTAAGCTTTGATAAAATAAACCTGGAAAACCTGATGCTCATTGCCAGGAAAAGCACTCCCGAAAAAGCTCGCAACGGCACCAGCCTATAAAAACAAAATGGGCTTTGCCCTGCCCCCCCATATGGTGGATATCGAGGATCGGGCAACGGATCTGATGGCTATGGCAGCCTCCCCCAACCGGAATCTCAGGCAGCCGATCCAATAAGAACTTGCCGCGCCGCGCCTCCCGCTTTTGCCCCCCACCCACACCGATGCTTTTGGAGATTTTAGAAAAACAGGAAGGGGAAGACTACACTTTTCGGGAATTGGGAATTTAGAGAGTTTAATGAGGGTAATAAGAGAATTTAAGCCATAATCCTGACAACCAAAATCCCGACCGCCCTAATACCGACTGTCATAATCCGACAGCCAAAATGTGATATTTCCGGCCGTTTTACCCAAGGATGGTTTAAAAATCTGGGGTTTCTGGCTGTCGGGATGGTTGTCCGATTATAGCTGTCGGGATTTTGGATGTTGGACCAGGCTGTCGGGATTCTGAATGTCGGGATTTTGACGTTTTATCGACGGGTAGATACCGTAATCCTTGGCTTGCTGAAATGCGATCAATGGTAGAATCGCCGCGTATGGCAAAATCGATAGCCAAAAATTAGCTCATCATGCCGTACCGACCCCTTTAAAGCACCATATTCCAGGTTAAACTCGCTGATGAACGAACGCACCGGACTCGACTATATCAAGGCCATCATCCCGTGTCTCGATTATACCATTGACCTGAAACGTTCGAAGGCCCGGCTCGTACTCCAGAGAGCGTTGACGGCTACTTCTGAGGTGGGGTTTATTGAACTGACTGGTACTTTACGAGCTTAGGCTTCGGCTTGGGCTTAGGCTCAGGCTTAGGCTCTAAAAATGAATTTTAATTCTGGAAACCCTTTTGATCTCTAGATTTCCCGAAAATGGTGCACGCGCTTTCTGCTCGTGCTCGCCAATATTCCGGAGGTCGATTTCAGCAGTTGGGGCGTGAAACTGATGTTGGCACAGGTAGTACAAGTCACTTTTTTAAGTGGAATCATTTGTAGCTTGGGGATGCTTCGCCAAAAGTTGTCCGCCATGCCATCAGGATTATTCTACAGAATGCGCAGGTATGAAGTTTAAGAGCTCAAGGATGCTTTTATCAGGTTAGCTGGAAGGCTTAGCTTGGGCTTAGCTTGGGCTTAGTCTGGACTTAGCTTAGGCTTAGCTTAGGCTTTCTTTTTTTTGCTTAGTTTATGCTTAACTAAAGCTCGATCTAGAACTTTGGCCAAGCCCTCGGTCTCCTCCGCTCACCCCTACTCGACACCTTCGGTGATGCGGGAATACTCCTAAAAGCCGCCCTCGCCGGCCAAGAGTCCTTCTGCACCAATCGACAGGAGATGTGCACGCAGATTCGCTTCTGGTTGCAGGTACTGAATCGTCTTCCGCTTCTTACTTGTATTTCAGTCATTCTCACTACGGTACGCTGAGATGGTGGAGGAGGAGATGCGGATTGCGTTGCTCGGTGTTAGGCGGAATATTACTGGGGAATTCGCGCGGCCGACTTCTGATCGGTGGGTTAAAAATTTGAATCGACCAACGGCAATCTAGCAGAGATATTTTGGAAAATTTAGAAAGTCGTACTTCTATTAAAATTCAAGTTCTTTTAGCTTTGAACGCTACGGTGTCCGTGCGCAACCACATCTTTTTGGCGAATTGGCAGGGCATGATTTAGGTAAGATGATGCTCAAATAAATAAAAACAATTTATTATCCATATCACATTATTTTAGGCAAGGAACTCCTTCAAGGCGAAGCCGTGGTTGAGCAGCTACTCGAAGGGCTAACCGACGACACCGTGCTGGTCGTCAAGGCTTCATTGTTAGGCCTTGGTCACATCGGGTCCAGAGGTGTGTTTCGGACTCCACTTTTAAACCATATATTAGCACCCGAAATTCTACCCCTCGAAACCGTTCCTCTAATCGTCCGACTCGCCGAGCAATCCGAGGTGCTCTCCGTACGTGGCACTGCTCTTTACGCGCTGTGTATGATCGGCGGGGCGAAGGAGGGTAAGTACCATACAGTATATTGTAGAAGAAATCACGGTTACCTCAATTTCCTCCGATTTTAGGCGCTCGTTCGATCGCGAGACTCGGATGGGAGAGCACGAGGCATAAAAATGTGGTCAACGAGGTGAGAATTAGGCTAGGGCTTAGGCTTAGGCTCGTCTTGGCCTAGGCCCGGCTTGCTCTCAAGCTGGGGATTAGGCTTAGGCTTTGCTGGGCTTAGGCTTAGGCTTAGAGGGCAGGCTTGGACTCAAAGCTTCACGGCTAAGCTTGACTCAGTCAGCTTACAGCATTTTATTAAAATTTTCCAGGTACGATTCGAGGAGAAAACACCAGCTCCAAGGCCAACCATTAATTACGAGCCGACTACGGTAGGTTTGATGTCATTTGGAGCTTTTCGGATTTTTGAACATCCATTTAAGGCCTATTTCCAGTTTCGTGTCGAGCGGAGACCATCACTGCTCTACGTCGATTATTCCCCTTGTCCTTCTCCATCTCCATCAAGACCCAGATCTCGATCCCTGGCTTCCATCGACGGGACCGGGCCATTTTTTTCGAAAAAGCGGCAAAGTGCCCCGGCTTTTGCCATCGAGGCTGCGTTGGAGCCGAGGAGTTTGAGGTGGGAAAGAGAAAGCTAGCGAGAGAGCAAAAGAAAGAGAAAGAGAGAGGGAGTGAGAGAGAGAGAGAGAGAGCGAGCATGAGTGACAAAGTCAAAGTAAATGAGATCACGAGTAAATTTTAGCCCTGCCGGCTACCTATCCCCTCGAGGAGATCGATCGCTAACAATCGAAAGTATGGCAGGACATCACGGGTCCTCGAATTGTGAAGATAGAAGGCATAGGGCCCTCTCGAGAGCAACACTCGAAGAAGGGGACGATCTCCTCAGTCGGTAGTTTACTTACTAGTGAGCCCTTTAAACCGCGTAACTGGTTCAGAACCTCGACGATTATCACCGCCTGCAGTCATCTACAGCCGAAAAGCAAGCTTGAGCAGGAGATGGAGCGATTGGTGTGTAAAAGAGAGGGTTTAAAGGGCTTGGGAAGTGTGAGAAACTACCTATCCCGATGATTGGGTCGCGACAACTACGCGCTACGTCAAATGACGCCTGTATTGCGGTCATTTCAAATACTCAATTTTTTTTGTACGTGCCATACAGCTTCTAAAATTGCTGCTCGGACCTGGCCGCGGTTAGACATCAATTTTTGAGATTTTCCCCCTTTTGCCCCTGATCACAGGCTTTTTCTCTTCAACCGGGAACAAGAGAAATTTTTTCAGCTTCTCGCAGCCCCGCAGAGCGACCACTTTTCTTGTCGAGCTCGAGCCAGATGGCGACTGCGAGCCCCCCGGCTCCGCCAATGCATCCAGGTCTTCAAGACAGTCGGCCATCCCGTACGCTACAATCTGATGACCCGGGAACAGGTACGGTAAAAATTTGGGGTTCGCCACTTTTGAATTTTTCTAAATTTCTCAAAGGCACTTTCTCGTTCAGCTCTTCGAATTGGGCCACTTTGAAGCGGAAGCGTTTGGGGATGATTGTGTCCAAAAGGTATGGAGTATTCTATGGGTTACGATAATAAGGGCAATTTTTAGGAGTTAGAACTATGCTTCGAGGATCCGCCACCGACCTACAGCCCTTTGCCTTTTATTTCTTTGCCAGTGGAAGTCGATCTGATCGCTAGGGTGAGGTTTTGAAGGCTTTGTACTGTAGCGTATCGTAATGTACTTCATGTGTAACCTAGTGTACCGTTGCGTATGAGGGCCAATGTACTGCAGCGTACTGAGCCTTACTGTATCTTAGGATTAGTTACTGTAGCGTACAATGCCAGTGTGGATTCGCTTCTGGAAACCACCGTAATTTACTGTTGCGCGCCGTCATGTTTTGTAGCGTACCATCTCATTCCGTTACGTTCTGTGTTGTGATGCTCAGTAACGTACTGCTGCGTAAATGAAGCGTACGGTAAGGTAAGGTACCGTCCAATACGCCTGCGCGATACGCGACTATCGGGATACGCTGTACTATTCCATAGCCTACCGTACTTGCTCCAAAAAAGACATCAAAAAAACTTAGACGAACTCCTCAATTTAGAACATCTTCAACTTCAACCTCGAAATCCTGGACGACACCGTGGAGGATCGTGGCGCCAAAAGTGGCTACGGCAGGGTAATCTGCACGCAATTGCACGTGATAATCAAACTTTTCAGCTCCGACTTGATCAAGTGAAAGGCCACGACCGGCTCCGCTGCTTCTACTGCTCAATCCCGGAGTCGAAAAGTATAAAAATCATCCACAAAATGACTAAAAATCCTTCAGAACCTCCCTTCCAACCGGGACCCGACTCGGCAGCGCTTCGACTCGAAGTTCTGCAACTTATCGATTTTCTGGAGGTGAAACGGGTCGTGCCGGAAAATAAACTTCTCAAGTGGGTCACTGTAGACTTGGACAAAATATTAAAAAATTAAGCTTGAGAAAACAGCACTCCTGGCTGTTCACTTGGCCCTGTTTGTATGCGGATGTTTTGGAGATGTTGGATCAATACAGGTTTAAGGTATGAAAAAAATTATAAGAGGTTGAGGCTTAGGCGTAGCTTAGGATTCGGCTTAGGCTTCGCTTCGGATTAGCTTAGGCTTAGTTTAGGCTTAGCTTAGGCTTAACTTCGACTTGGTGTTAGCATACTCCTTTTCAGGTCCGCTCACGGGTATTCCTGCAAGAAATCTTCTACGAGGCCATGAAATTGTTGCGCTAAAAGCTCTAATAAATTCATATACATTTTTCTCCATTTTTTGGCATACTACTGCATCAACTTTATTCATTTGCCGCCCAGCTTCCACATCGTCACCTTGATCCAGGGCCAAAAGGCGGAGATCTTTGAGTAGACGCCCGGGCGCCCCGGTCGGCCACAGCCAATTCCCCAGCTTACTAGGCCCTGTAAAGGCATTAAAAATGCAGTGTTTTTGGGAAATCGATACCTTTTCTTTAAAGTGTTCGTTAACGTAAGCTTTTACAGGAGGGTTACGAAAGTTACGAAATAGATTTCCATACCTGAAGCTCCCATTTTCCCTGCCGCAAGCACATCAGCGGACCGCCAGAATCGCCCTGAAAATGGGTTTTGTAGGGATGAGGAGGGCGAGAATCGGTGATACAATGCGATAGAAACAGAGAGTGAGCAAGAGAGCGAGAGATATATGGAGAGAGCGAGAGAGAGAGAGGGAGGGAGAACTTACCTGACAAGAGTCAATGGCCCCCTGGCTGTACCCAGCGCAAAACATGGACGGCGAGTGCACCAATCCCCCATAGTGGGCCATATTGTTGCAAACATTCGCGGGGAGTACGGGGACGTGGATCTCCTGGAGTACCTGGGAGCGAGTCCCGTTTTCTTGGGTTAGGCCCCAGCCTAAATTTTTAGTTGCAAAGAGCGGTATTAGGCTTAGATTTCGGCTTGGCTTAGGCGTAGCTTAGGCTTAGACTTGGGCTTAGCTTGGGCTTGGCCTTAAGATTGGGCTCAGGCTTACCGGCAACAGCACAGACTTGAAAAGGCGGCGGTGCCAATGTCGGGATACAAACCGGACTCGCCTTTTCCGACAGCTTCACCGGCGGAGTGATTCTGTAACCAGCAGCCTGGTGGAAAACAAGAAACATTACTTCAACACCGCCACATCCCACGAGCTTGGCCAGACGAGGTTAAAGGTTGGGTGGACGGCGAGCGCCTCGACCTATCAAGTCTTTTCCAGGCTCACATGCTAGGCTTAGGCTTAGGCTTAGCTTAGACGTGGTCTCGGGCTTCGGCTTCGGCTTGGATTAGGGCCGTACCGTACGGAACTACGTCAACTCTAAAGATACCCTAAAAAACTCACCCGATGATACTGGCCGCTTCCGGTCTGATGCGAGCCCACGATCACCGCATAATTCTTTGCAATCCGACTGAATTTATATAGTTTTAAGGGGTCAAATATTATTTCTGATCCCATAAAACCGCATGGAATTTTACGGGGTACTATCTTATCGGAGTACGATTCAAAAAATGAAGTTTTTGCTACCTGGCATGGAGACAATGCGCCGCCGTCAGCACCAAATCTTCCGAAATCAGCGCCCCGCCGCATTTTGATGAGTTTCTGATAAGAATTAATTGTTTTCTAAAAATTATGAAAGTTTTGATACCTAAAGAATAGCTCAACAACCCAGGGCCACGAATGGGCGACCGTTGGCTGGCCGCCGACGATACGGTGCTCGGGGAACTAAATAAAAATTTTTGATGAGGTACGTACTACTCTAGCTTAAATCTTATATCAAATCTTAACATGTGGGTTTTACAGTCCAGCAAAAAAGCACTAAAGATATAATGTCCGAGTTTAACCGACCACGAAACTCCTCGGCGAATTCTCGTCAAAAATCTGGTTCTGAACCGTTGAGACGCCGCATGGCGAATCGGCGGCCAGAACTTTAAAAATAATACTTTAACATCTAATTATACTTAAAGTATACCTATCCCCAAACAAATAGGAATCAATACTCGCAAAGCCGCCATTTGATTCAGATTTTCCGGCGAGCGGGCTCTGTTTTAAAAATAATGCCGTGAAAGCTGGATGACGCATGCCTGAATCGTTTGCATCAACGTTTTCCGAGAACAAAACATCGAGATGCTGTTCTGGTGCCTGTTTTGTAATCTTTAAAACTTATTTGTGGCTTACACACAAAGGTGCAGAATCTAATGCCCAGAAAATAATTTACTGGCTATTTTATGGTTTTATGGTTTTACTGGCTATCTTATTACAGGGTCTATACTCGGCAAAACTACGCCTAATTAAAGGAAACGAGCTATTTTTATTTTTCCGAGCTGAAAAGCTTCGTTTTGCGCCTTTTTCCGGCCGGCCTGTTGGCTTCCTTTTGCTGTTTTGTGGATCCGACCCCCGCCCACCGTACCCGCCAGGCGATTACCCCTCCAAATTCCCTCGAGGGCCGCCCGGCTAACAAAGTGACTGGCTTGTTCGACTCGTATAACCAAAAATACCGAAAAATCTTGGTCTAAATGCTGTCACTGGAAACCCAACAGGTATATTAACATTGTGTTCCTTCAATTCCGTTGATTTTCTAGAAACTAGACGATGAGGAGCGAAACGAAGAAGAAATTTATGAAAACTTGATATTTTGGGTGAGTTTACGGCTTTTTGGTGATATTAACTGATGCATAATGGCCACCGAGTAGTGCTGCAAAAGCGAGTAACTTCCGATTTTTAGATGAGAACCGTTCATACCGAAGAAGACGTTGACTGGAATGTTGATGCCCTCGCAACCGGGCGCACGATTGCTGAATTTTTAAACAAAATGTGCGTTAGATTTTAAGGAGGATTGTTGAGTATCGTTTTAGAGACCCAAAATTTTTCTCAAAGGATGGCTTCCTGGAGAAAATCTCTTCGTTTACGCGGGCGGATTCTGCATTTGGGGTCAAGGAGGTTTCGCTGCGAAAGGTGAGGAAAAGCCATCAAAGAGAGCAAACCAAAAAAAAATATAATGATTGTATAGTTTTTAGCTACAGGTCGCGAGAACTAATGTTCAGACCGAAACCCTCTTGTAGATTCGCATGAGGCTCACCGAATATTACGAAACAATCATCCGCCGAAATCTGGAACCGCTCGCAGATTTAACGGAGATCTCACGCGATTTTAGTAAGTCAATCAAGAAAAAACAACAGAACAAATTTCAGTCCGCGGTGATGTGGGCGCGGCTGTGATTTTCCTATCAACAGCGATCGCTGCAGCGTTTTTGGGGCCTCATCGTGAAGGTAGGCGAAAAAGTGACAGCGAAGAATGATAAAATTGCAGTATACATCAATGGGCTGGCGGCAGTCCCGAATAACGTGATGAAGACGCTCGCCGAGCAGATTCAGAGGATTCAGGATAGGACGCCGGCGCTATCACCGCCAAATTCGGTATGTCGAAATGCGTAGGGTTTAGCCATAGTCAAATTTTCAGCCCAGTACCTCGAAGGAGGTAGAAGCCGAGCCGGAGCCGCATGACGATACTTTGGAGCCGGATGAGGAGATAAAGAGGCAGGCCGAGAAGATTGAGAAACTGAACGAAAGGGTAAGCTAGTTGAAAAACTACCACATTTTCGCTTTTTAAAAATCTTTTCCATGGATTTCCGGTTTAAAACTTATATTAAGGTCAAACGCCTCATCGGGGATAAGGAACGTCTCGAAGGCGAGGTCACCGGGCTCAAAGAACGGCTTCACGATGATGAAGCCGGACCCCGAAGCTCTGCACTTGCCGAGCAAAATCAAGAACTACGGGTGAGTCTAAAAATTATTTTTTCATATATTCAATTTACAGCTTAAAGTCGGCGTCCTGATGGACGACCTGACGGTGGCCGAGCTGGAGAAGGGGCAGCTGAAAGAGAATGAGCGCCAGATGGCTGATAAGCACCGCAAAATGGAGGAGCGGGTGAGTGCGTGGGGAGCATGGCTATTTCTCTCGTTTCTCTCACGCCGGGGCGGCCTGTAATATCAATCACCACTTTTCGCGGTGCCCCACCTCTGAACAAAATGTTTGGTTTTTAGAGCTTTTTATTGTCTATTTATCTTTTTATTGCTGGTTTAGTATTAATTTCTATTTTTATTATTTCAGCTCCGCGAAATGCAGGGCGAGGTGGACAATGTGCAACAATTGCGCGATG
Source organism: Mesorhabditis spiculigera (assembly GCA_958295435.1). Taxonomy (NCBI): domain Eukaryota; kingdom Metazoa; phylum Nematoda; class Chromadorea; order Rhabditida; family Rhabditidae; genus Mesorhabditis; species Mesorhabditis spiculigera. Next base: position 15,466 of record CATQJA010001604.1, read on the forward strand.
AAATACAGGTAAAATTTAGTACTTTCTCAGAAAAAAAAAACTTTTTTCTTCTAGGTCCTAAAAGAATTCGAGCGGAAGTGCGAGAAAAACGAGTCCCAGATCCACCAGCTCAAGTCAAAGCTCGACCAGCGGGAAGGGCTGATGTCAGATGTAGGTATTTTTCGGTTTTGCTAGTATTTTATTGCTTTTGTTTTTGTTTACTTTACTTTTATTTACCTTTTCATACTCACATTATTACTTCTTTATAGAACAAACTTCTAAACGAACGCCTGCAGACCTACATGAACGCCCAGATGGACTTTGAGGATATGCAGAAGCGGAATCAGGTATTTTCGTCGCTCGCAAATTTTAAAAAAAAACCCAATTAGGCCCTACAACAACAATTGGCCATGGCCAAGGGCGAGCTCGACGCCAAGGAGAAAGCGCACAGGGAATTGACACTGAAGATTGACAAGGTTGAGACTTTTTTAATTCTGTTTTAGGTTAATTTAGCTCGACTACGAGCTGGGCGTGGTCCAGGAGCGCAAAATAGCGCTTGAGGAGGAGAATCGACGAATTCGGAAGGAAAAAGATACATTGGAAGAAGACATGATCCGTCATAATGGTAAGGGAACCACGGCGGATTTTCCAAAAACGTTTCAGCATCGATGGGCAGTCAATTCGATGAGAGTACCAATAGCCTCCACGACGCGATGGCTTCGGCTATGGCCACCGAGGGACCGAGTGATGCAAATGAGCGCGTTTCGTGAGTTTTTTTTTAATATATTTTTTATACTTTTGAAAGGAAAAATTCTTTTTTCCCTAATTGGCAAAAATCGTTTCAGGATGCTAGAAAAGATGATGAGGCTGGAAATCGAAAACAGTCGCCTGAAAGAGAAGACGGTGTCGGCGGAAAGCGCAGAAGAGCTGAAGTAAGTATCACAATCACAAACATCTAAAAAAAGGCGATTTCAGGTCTCAAACGGAATCGCTCAAGCGTACGATCGTTGAGCTGACCTCAGATCTTCGGATTTCAAACTTGAAAAATAGCGAGTTGCAGGTTTGTCGGTTTAAAAATTAGATAAAACGAAGTAACGAGAGAAATAAAGAAAAGAATAAATTTTAGACAAAACTCGACACCCTTGAAAGAGATCAATGTGACCAAGGTGCGCTCAATGGATCGGATCGCGAGAGAAGAGTGGCTGCCGAGAAAATGGACATCGAAATGGCCAAGCTGCGTGATAGGGTATAGAATAATTTCTGGTCACAATTTACATGAAACTTTCTAGGCTGTAAAAGCAGAAGCCGCTCTAACGTCCTTCACAGAAAAGGGCGGTCAGGAATCTGATGTGTTGACGAAGAGGGCGGTCGAGGCAGAAGCACAGGCATGGAAAGAGCCGTAGTTTTGACCTTTTTCTAGCTCGAACACACAAAGCGGATGATGAACGAGTACTTGGAGAAGGCGAAGCTCGTCATCGCCGACCAGGAATCCCGCAGTCAGGCCATTGATGCCTGCGGGCTGTCTCGACATGAATTTGACTCGTTACGCCGCGAAATTGAGCAAAAGGAGAAGCGGTAAGGCTATTTTAATCCTCGATAAAATTTAAGTTATATTAAAAGAAATATAACCAAATTTTTTTGCTTCAGAATCCGCTTCCTTGAGACGAGAGCCGAGCAGATGTCGATGATGCACGAACAAGAGTGTCGACTGATGACGACAGCTTGGCATAAAACGGTAAAAATTTTTATTTGAATTACGGTAACCATGTCATTTTTAGGCCAGTGACCTCATCGCTTTCCAACGAGGCACCGATTCGCTGACGGACAGCTCGCGAGAACGCGGCTTTTTGTCGCAGCACCGAGATCCACACCTTCATTTTAGGTATGGGTTTTTGAACATCGCAAAACTTGTTTTAGAAAGTGCTTTAGCAATTTTTAACCTTATTTTTCAGGGAACCCGACTATCCACACGCAAACTATCATCACGGTGCTTTTGATGGGATGTAAAATACTTTATCATCTGATTTGCGAATTTGTATAAACTCGACCATAATAATATTCACTTATGACCCTTTGTACAAACCTTGTGATTCGTGCAATGAGCTGGTGATGATAATAATAAATATTTATTTCCATTTTTTCAATCGAAATATTTGAGAATTTGGCAAAGCAACGAGCAATATCTATCTTCCAAGTTTTGACAATTTCTTGAATAACTGAATTTTTCATTATTCAGGCTATGCGATGCTTGGTACGGTAGCGTGGCGTCGATTTAGCCGAGAGGCACGTGCTCGTTTTCTTGAGGTGAAGCTTTTGTCAAAAAAAAAACTAAATTTATTTTTAGTTGTCTACAAAATCGGAAGCAAAGCCACACGTGCCATCGGCAGAGACTAGTGAAACTATCAGTAAGATTTTTACCGATTCGGCCAAGGTTCAAAAAATCATTATAAATTTATTGTTTTTAGAAGAGCTAACCGATGAAGTTCCACCACCTCGGCCAGCAAATAAGCCCATTTCGAAAGGCAGCAGCGCCGTGTTGATTCCGCTAGTTTCGAGGGCTGACCATGGGGATTCGGTACTTTTCACAAAACGGTGAGTTTGTGGATTTCTATATTTCTCTCTCTCTCTCTCTCTCTCTCTCTCTCTCTCTGTCTCTCTCTCCAAATTCCATTTTCTAGCTCATTGCTTCTGAAAGATCATCGCGGGGAGATATGCTTCCCAGGAGGGCGCGTGGAAAATGACGAATCACTTGAGGAAGCGGCTACCCGAGAGCTTGAAGAAGAGGTTAGCAATTTGCAGTTTTTAGAACCATATTCCCTCAGATCGGAATCCGGGCATCGCTGATCGACATTTGGGGCCAAATGCATTCGGTGCCAACGCGACAAAACGGCCGCCCGGTGACCCCAATCGTCGGGGAGATCCGAGAAGATCACCTCAGCTCCATAAAGCCCAATCATGATGAGGTAAATTTTTGAAGGCAAATGTAGAAAATCCGATTGTGTACATTAAATTCATTTCCAGGTTGATTCTGTCTTCACCGTACCCATCGACGAGCTGGTCCGCTCGACAGAATATACCGTATTCTCGCACAACAAGGTCCTCTACACGATGCCGATTTTTCGAGTACGGAAATATGCGGTAAGTTGTTAGCGTTTTCCCCGATGAAACTCTGCTCGTTTGCCTTGTTTCAGCGAAAGAGAGAGAGAGAGAGAGAGAGAGAGAGAGAGAGAGCGCGAGAGATCGTGAACGAGATAAAACCCCACTATAAATCGCGGATTACTTCAGATTTTTGGTGGAATTTTGGGTTAGAAACCCAATCTTTTCAATTGCAGGTACTAGCCAAAACTCAAGATTCTCGACTCGTAGAAGGGCGTGAAGTTCGTGTCTGGGGCCTGACCTCCGTGATGCTCCACTTCTTCCTCCTCCACATGTTTCCGGGCCAATATTCCAACCGTTTAGCACCCGCAAACTTTTTCCGCGTCCGCCGATTGTGATGATTACGATTCTTTTATCCAAATTTCTGTTCCTTAGAAAGATCCTGAAATTCCTAAGGAATCACCGCTAGCTTGCCCGTGTAGTCGCGATGTAGTTACCTGCCTTAGAGAATCACTTTTCAGTGCCTTTGTACAGAAAAATTTTATTATAACCTTTATCAAATTTCTAATATATGTTTATTAGCACCGAATAAATGTATTTCTATCACAAAATGGCGACCATATCGATGTTTGGGAAAATCACAGGGTTTTGGGCGGATAAGCTGGTGGGGTTTTGGTCAAGGCACGGCTTTTTAAAGGCTTATTGAAGGCAGGGAAGTAATAGAATTTTTTAGGGCAAACAAATTGAACAAATTGCATTAAAAAGGTTATTGCTACAATGCGAAAAAAACGCAGCTTTAGAATGTTTAGAAAAAAGCACACAATTATATTTTTATGGGTAGAAATTCCTTATAAAAATGTAAAGGTCCTAAAACAATAAAAACGACTTTGAAATCTATATTTTAAGAAGCTCCTTTAAGAACAATTTGAAAAACGCTGGAATCTATTTTTATAGGCCTTTTTGAACGATTTGAACTGCTTACCGGTATTTTCGGGGGGATTGATGGCTAGTTGGTGGGCGGGCTACGGTAAGCCAAGCTCTTAAATGGTTTCTTCTTGCCGTAGCTGAATATAGCCCTCGTTCAGCTCGCTGTCCTGCATCTCGGCGGCGAGCGGGTTGTCAAAGTCTAGCACATCGTAGTTCTCGCGAAGTGGGTCCGGGCGAATTACGCTGGAATTTTGAGGTTTTGAGGTTGGTGCTTAGGCTTAGGCGTACACTAGGCTTTATTTAGGCTTTGTAAGCCAAAATTACTCACTTTTCGATTCGCAACACCAGAATTGCCGTGAAAAAGTAGCCGAACGCCGTCAGGACCTCGACTAAAAGTTTTTGGGATTTTTAAAGCTTTTTTGGCGTACCGAAATGGTGCAGCTTCCAGATGACGTTCAAATCCTCGCCGGTTCCACGGTAGTCGAGCTGGGTGACGATCTAAAAAGTTGCGTTGAGGTAAATTGAATGGTTTTAAGCCTACGTTGAAAAATTGAATGGCGGAGAGGATTAGCAGCGCATGGCGGGCTACTGGAACTTCGTGGATCACCTCGGAGACGCAGATCTGAAGGGTAAATGTTTAGGATTGGAAGAATTTCTCTCTCTCTCTCTCTCTCTCTCTCTCTCTCTCTCTCTCGCTAACGAACCTGATACAACGGGAATACGATAAGCGAAAATGCGACGGCGATATGGTAAAGCTGCAGATAGATGACGATCAATGGATGCATGGCGGTGCTCGAGAAGACAAAGCTCAGGATCGAGCTGCCGATCACGACCAACGCAGCCGACGCGTGCACTACGCCGATCCACTAAACTAGCTTATATAGCTTAATGTAATTATGCTAACTTGTAAAGGTACGTTTATCACCTTCTGACAGTTCTGATGAAATCAGGAAGCCAGAATTATTTTTGAAAGTACATTTTTCTTACAAGTCTAATAAAATAAAAAACGCCACCAACCCTGATCAACGCCTGCGACTTTGCGGTCCTGTAGTGGACGTCAGTGTTCGACACTTCTCTACGGAGATGCGCCACCCTGAATCGAGATACGGGATTACGGTATTTAGAAGATAAAAGAACTGATTAAATGCAACTGTAATATATAAAAAAACCTCATGACGATCGCGGCCAGGAAAATCGAGGCAACGGCGGCGGCGAGGTGGATGAACGCCTCGAACATGTGCAGAAAGACACCGCCTGCAAGGAATGAGATTAGGCTTAGGCTTAGGCTTAGGCATAGGCTTTGGCTTTGGCCTAATTAAGCTACGGTTTATTCGGCTTTTTCAGGATATTAGCTTTCTTAAGCTTTTGCTAGTCTTGGGTTCAAACGTAAGCGTCGAAAAATCACCTGTAGTAACAGTCGCAAAGCAATCATCCGTATTCGTCACGAACAAATCGCATAGCTGCTCCCGGAAGTACCTAAAATACGACCCATAAATGGCATATAATTCATCCGCTTACCCCTTAAAAACCAAATAACTATACGATAACAGCAGGAAGAGCGTGCTTTTTGCCGTATATAACAGGACGACCAGACTAAAGCAAAAAAGTTTTATAAAACATGAAAAATTAGCATACCAAGCCGGTAGGGCCAGTGTGGCATGCTGGGGATTTGATGAGAGAAGCGCGAAAATCGAGGCCAGCATCAGCAAGAAGGGCGTCTTCTGCTCGGAACCGTGGAACACTTTGTAGAAGATCTAAATCATGGTTTTTTTTATTTTGAAAAGAGCTTTAAAGCTCGGGAATGAGGGCGTTTAATAGAAATAGTACCTTCTCCCCCAACGCGTACAAGTCGAGGCCGAAGATGGCCAAGCACAGGCCGGCAAAAACCAAGCCGCAGATGAGGAAAACCCGGGTGAAGCTCGCTGGTTGGGTGGAACGGAGTCGGCCGGAGATCTGCAGGAGGTATTTTTGGCTTCATAGGCTTAGTTTTTGCTTCGCTTAGGCTTAGCTTAGGCTTAGCTTAGGCTTAGGCTTAGGCTTAGGCTTAGGCTTAGGCTAGGCTTAGGCTTAGGCTTAGGCTTAGGCTTAGGCTTAGGCTTAGGCTTAGGGCTTAGGCTTAGGCTTAGGCTTAGGCTTAGGCTTGGAGGCTTAGGCTTAGGCTTAGGCTTAGGCTTAGGCTTAGGCTTGGCAGGCTTAGGCTTAGGCTTAGGCTTAGGCTTAGGCTTAGGCTTAGGCTTAGGCTTAGGCTTAGGCTTAGGCTTAGGCTTAGGCTTAGGCTTAGGCTTAGGCTTAGGCTTAGGCTTAGGCTTAGGCTTAGGCTTAGACTTAGGCTTATGCTTCGGCTTAGGCTTAGTCTTAGGCTTAGGCTTAAGCTTAGCTTAGGCTTAGCTTAGGCTTAGCTTAGGCATAGCTTAGGCTTAGCTTAGGCTTAGCTCAGGCTTAGCTTAGGCTTAGCTTAGGCTTAGCTTAGGCTTAGCTTAAGCTTATACGAGGCTCAAACCCACCTGCTCGAAGAGGAACAACATGCTGCCGATGAGCAACCCGATATGAGAAAGGCCGCAAATAAATGAAAAATGCAGCGGTACGGTAGGAATTATTGGGGTAGTAGCGTTGCCGGACTCTTGCTAAACAATATTTTTTGAAACTTACAAAGCATGAAAACAAGTAAAATCTTGAAAAATGCGCTAGCTAACCTCGTGCAAAAATATGACGCTGGTGTACCATCTGTAGTCGCCCCACAGGTAGAAGATGGCCGGCATGATGCAGAGCGACGTCAGCGCCAAGCTCAGTACTCGGGTGAGGTGAGTGCCTCGCGAAGCCACGATGCATACTGCGCCGCACGTCATCGCCAAGGCCAACCACACCGGCTCGTCGATTGTATAGTTGAAAAACAGATGGCGAGTCTGAAAATGATATCATAGTTAGTGAAAAATAACGAATAATAAGAGGTGAAAAGAGTCAAAGGTAAATACTACATTTTTGTTCAAGCCCTAGGCCAAAAACCCACCGATTTATCGCTGATCCTCAACTTCCACATCTCGTACAGGTAGCCGGCGAGCCGCAGCCCGGCCATGACCACCTGGGCCGTGCCAAGACCCAGTAACCGTAGGCACTAAAAGTCCAATTCTTGGAGATTTCAAGGCTCGTAATACCCGATTTTCATAAACACGATCTCCTTGAACAAGACCGGTGATGGATACGAGGTTGAATGGGATGGCCGTCATCGCCAAGACGAGATCCACCCCGCTGTAGGCCAACATTCGAGAGCCCTTGGAGCGTTGAAGCTAAATTTGGCGTTATATAGGCTTAGGCTTAGGATTTATGCTCATGACCATGCACCCTTTGCATGGTCCCTGACCCCCCCCACTTGCCCCCAACCTGGCCCACTGCCCTGCCAGATCATCCCCCAACTTTCCCCTCTGTTACCTCTGGTTCGTGTGCATTTGACCGAGAAAATCTTTCGCCTTTTACTAAAGATTTCCGTGCACACGAACAATTATGAGTATTACACAATTTTTGGAGCCCCCTCGCGAGGAGGGCAAAATCGGATTTAGCAAGTTTTAGTGTTATCCGGTTTAGCGCATTTTTATTATCTGGCCTTGTCTTTTCTAAAAGTTTCCCCCGGCCTTCTCACCACTTCCTCTTTCCGCATTCCGGACCCAATCTCCCGAGAGTCATCTTCTCGGTAAATAAAATCTCGACAAGCAAGCCCGATAAAAAATATCGACAGCCATGACTCATACGTTAAGCTTTTTCTTTTTTTTTGCTCCGTTGTCTCTACCATATTTATATTTTTTACTTCAATGTTTTATCGATTGTCGTAATTTCTAA